>QOCX01002518.1:0-13587 GCA_005959815.1 Sarcophaga bullata | reverse complement strand
GCAGGAATAAAAAGAAAAAAACCTCTGCTACACTCTCTTCTCTCTCCTTTACCCATAGGTAGACCGGCCTCTACATAAATTCGATTGTAGACCAACATAAATTTAAAGTATTTGACCATAGAAAGCTTAAAAGCAGAGTTGGATACACAACAGCACTTATTATTTTTATTTTTTTTATTTTTTTTTTTCTGGAGGAATTTCATATGCTTGTTGCATACACCACTCAGGTGACTGGGCGGGCTATTGCTGTTGTTACAAAAATATGATGCGTTTGCTGAGTGCGTTTTATGTAACATTTAAAATGTGAAATAAATTAAATGAAATTACGAAAATGCATTTTGTTTTTAAAACAATATGAAGAGAGAGAAAAAAAATGTCTTCATATTGATACGATATTTCTACTTAAATTTACTTTTCCAAAGAAACTAAAAGAGAAAACAGAAAGCCCCCCCTGTGTTGTGGCCTAAAGGCTGGTTAATGAGTTTAATAAATGCAATATTGTAGTATGGATGTACTATTAAGATACGAAGTTTTAAGCAGCTTTAATGTTGCCTTAAAAGTTACAGGGAATAAGAGGAAAATAAAATCAAAAAATAAATCATTTTAAAACGATTGCTGGCCAAAACGAAATATAATTCAATTGTTGTTGTAAAGGGGAAAATAAGAAAATCAACAGATTTTTAAAGAAGAATTTCATCAAAGGAGTGTTGAGTTAATAAGAATCTTCAGTGGTCTGTAGAATAATACGAGGGTATTGGAGGATATTGACTGACAGATGAACTGCCAAGATCAAGATCAACTATCAAAAGGTCAACTATCAAAACTCCCGATAGTTATGTACGTTGGAGTTATCGAAGGAAACTTCAATTCTCTCATAACTAACCGTGGACGTAGGTGCAAATGGTACTGTAAATGATACAGGAAGCCTATGGCTAAGAGTCAATCTTAAAGCTGGATTCACTCATGGTTTCGGAACAACATTTTTGATCCGAAACAATTTTTTTTATATGGAGTTTGACGTTTCTCCTTTTGAGAGAAGAGAGAGAGAGGAAGAGAGTAAATTTGTTCGGAACAATTTCAGCTTGAATTGATTTAATTTTAACTTTTTTTCGAAACAGTGCTGCCAGATGCTTCAATTTGACAAGAAAATTGATAAAAAAACAGTAAAAACTAATACGTCGTTTAACAAACATATTTCATATGGTAGCCTTGTTTTTCCAGAACAATTGTTCGAAGTCGGTGAATTGTTTCAAAACAAACTCTGAAAAAATTAAAATTTTTTCCAAAACCATGTTCGGAATCCAGCTTAAAGATACCGTAACTAATCTTTTTTACTCCACTGGCGCTTTTCTGCAAAGGTAGATTTAGAGAGTAATTAATGGATAAACCAAGCTTTGCTAAGGAACTAGTAGAGGATCTGCAGAATTGTAAATTCGGAATTAAGAATTCTCTAAATAAAGGATTGAACAGCCTTGGACTATCTACGATATATTATGATACTTTTCTGCTATTATTAGAAAAGAATACATTAGCCGTAGTCTGAGTACAGGGGTAGTATATTAGACGGACTTTGTTTAAAACCTTCTTAGATATTCTCGAACACAAAATCAAAAATAATCGATTTCTTTCGAAACTTCTTTTTTGAGCAGTCTTATGACAAAAACTGCTGAAGTAATTAAAAATGCCTTGAAAAAGCAATCAAATTTATCGTTAGGAGTTGACAGCAAACTGTTGGTTCCGTCACTCACGGATAAACTGAATACACACAACATGGGTGTAAGTAGCTTGGTGGTAATCCTTACTAAATTCTATAATTCTGACCAATAATTGCAAGTCATAATTTCCTCTTGTTTTTATAAGAAGCATAGTGCCCCTAAATTCTCAAATTCATTTCAGCTCTTTCGTGCACTAAAAGTCTACAGCTCCTCCATACCTGCCTATGCCAAGTGTATATGGATTTAACATCTCCAGCTGGTCTACGTAACGTGTTTGATTCATCTGAAGCATAGAAAGTGGATTCCACCTACGAGTGGTTTCCACACTGTGTTAATTTAAAGAAAAACTTACTCAGCATCTAGCCAGCGTCTCGAGATATTAAAGGATATGCTTTCAGTCAATATTATTAGGCCATNNNAATAAAAAAATTGATGCATTTCCTGCAGTTGAATGTTTTGAGTAAATGAAGGTATCTTTACATCTGATTTTTATTAATTCTAAGCACCATGATAAACATCAGTTCACATTAGTCTAGTGAAAGAGAAGGTATTCGGTCATATAATGCAAGTCTATGCCATCGAAAGAAGTGCTCAATTCAGGTTCGATAGGAAGCAAAAAAGATACAACATTGCCATATCACCGGACAGAGAGATTGCTTTCTGTGCACTCAAACGCGTATGAAGTTAATTTAAAAATACTACCGAACGTCTAGGAATACTGAATCATCTGGGTAGGGGCCCCTTTTTATAGATCTTAGGGTAAAGAGTAGGAAGAAAATTTTGGAAATTTTGCTAGAAGGACAGCTTTCACGCCGCTGAAATCCATCTCTCTGAGGATTGAATAGAAAAGTGTGGAAGGCTATAATGAAGAGAAAAAATGGCGCCTGGGTTGATTAAGGTATAACTGTTATGGGTTTGTATCCGAGGTCTATTCTGCGTGATATAATTAGTTATGGTGATTTGTTCGGACATAGAAAAATTATTTCTTTAAATCTTTTCAAATCCTTTGTGTAGATCCCATGAAGAGGAGAATCATTTGCACTGCAACATAGACTTCTAACCTGGTGGGTGCTAATCAAGTACTGGATAGGGAGTTATCTTTGCAGTTACCGTACAGTATTCCAAATTTCGTTAGGACGGTATTACGGAAGAATTTGTATTCATATTCTATAGCTTGAGTGCAGGCAATGGATCGAATAGTCGCAGTACTCGAGCAACACTTTAAGACCGTCATTACGATAAATTTTATAACAAAGGGCCAGCAATCTGTAGTAGTATTCGCCATAGTCTAGTAGGTAGTGTGTTGGCTTATTAGACGTGAGGCCACGGTTCAAACAAGAAAAATGAAAAAATATTTCTGCGGCGGATTACTCTCATCAGATTTCTGGCAAAAACTCTGAGAGTGAAAAAAAAATTTTTTTTTGCCTACAAGTTGCATTAACCATATGCTCCTCTTGTATTTTCTTTCTTGTCCTGTTGAACAGGCTATTGACCCTTTGCAAGCTCCGTGCCACGTAGATTCAAACAAAAGCCATAATTTAAGCAATAATTAAGAATCGTTATATATTTGGACAACAATAAATACGAGCAACAATTATTTCTTTCTGCGCTTCAATTCTGTTCTTTTTTTTCGGGTTTATTTTTCCCGACAGACTATTAGCATGACACAAATAAAAAACACGATATATTTATGAGTCTGGGAAGAAAAAACTACAAAAAACAAAAGAAAAATTCGTTGTATGGCGAAAAACTTTATGGCGCTAGTGCACGCGAATACAGTTTTGAAAAAACACCGAACGATACAATGAAAACGAATTAAAAGAAAAAAGGAGGAAAGAATTGCAAAAAAAAAAAAAAAACAAAAACGAAAGACAAAAACATAAAAAATGGCAGTGAAAATTAACAATCACAAGCAAACAGTCAATATTTTTAAACGGTAAAAATCCCCAAATGTATGCTACAATTTTATATGTGATTTTGATATAAAACCTGGCAGTATGCAGGACTTTTTCCTGCACTATGTATACATACATAGAGCACAGAAAAGTCTTTATGGATATGGTATAAAATAAAATTGTTAACGTTCGTATAAAATTACAGTGAAAACACCTAAAAGTAGACTTTAATTTTTATATAAATTTTTAAAGGATTTTCAGGCGGAGCTAATACAGTTTCCTTTGGCATATTGTTTCTTTTTTTCTTTGCTACAATGTAGTTACCATTGTCATGGTCACCATTAGGTTTCCATGTACATTACCCGTTTAGCTTGGGTTTTAAATTAAAAACAAAGCAAAAAAATCTCAAACAAGTTACAAAGAATTCAAGACCAAGCGATTGTTGCTGTTTTTTTCACTTTTTCTATTATTATTTTCCTTTTGCTGCAACCATACCTGTGGTCGTAAAGTATTAAAATATTCAACCTGGTCTTCAATTTTTTGTTCTTTCAAACTCTATTCTAATATTCCTTTAACCAGTTTTATTTAAATAAGGAATCATGATTGTATATGGTAACTTTTGTTACCTGCATTTGTGCTGCTATTATAGCCAGCCAGCCAGACATTAGTTTGTAATTTCTGGGTGGAAATCAGAGAGCTGCTGCTGATGCTGCTGTTACTGTGTGAACAATGCTTCACATTGCAATTGCATTTGGGAATTTGAAGAATTATTACTTCAGAATTAAATGCAGACGCACAAAAGCCAGGCATAAGAAGAGAAAAAAAAAGTATGGAAACTTAGTAAACGCTTAAGGTTAAAACTTCAAGGCTGATTACATATTTATGAAGATAAGCTGGCTGAGATTTTTTTCAAACGTTTTTTTGAGAATATTCAAATTTTTTTCTTGAATTGTGAAAAATTTAAGGAATTTAACAGAGAAAATTAAGAAACCTTTCAAATAGAATTGAAAGAAATATGGTAACGCTGTATAGAAAAAAATACAATTAATTGGTTATGCAGTAATGCATCCTGCGCGATTAGTTTGAAGTCGTCGTCGTCTGGTAGCCAGTTCGTTGGATTTTTAAATGAGAACCGTTCGTTCAAACTCAGATAACTCTAAAACGAGAAGAAAAGAAGCAAATTTTTTTGTAATTATCGGATGAAAAATGAATATCGTAGGGGAAATAGACCTAGTGGACCGAATAGCCATATCCTCAAAGACAAACAGGCTTCCTTACGGTTGGGCGTTACTTGAGACCAGGGATATAGGCAACGAAGCTAATTGTTTTCTTCAAATGAGCAACAAAAAGTTCGCCATATAAAGAGGGCAGCATTGTCGGTTTTTTTTTTCTTTTGTCGATGACTTGTACTTTTTGTCGATGGGTTTCCAATCTTAGTGCAGTAACTTGCGTTTTCCCTGGTCGATGATTTACATTAGTTTTGGTCAATGACTTGCGTCTTTTGCCTATGGCCTTCTATTTTTTGACGATAACTGCAATTATTGTAGATGCGATCCATTTGATTTTTGTTTATTTTAGAGCGGTTTTGTATTTCCTTGGTCGGTACTTTCATTTCATTTCGAGTTTCTGCATTTTTAATCGATAATTGTATTTTTCGTGTCGATGACTAGCAATATTCTAGTTGATAACTCGCACTTTTGGTCGATAACTTGCACCTTATGATCTAAGACTTGCATTTTTTTGGCTGTTAATAAAGAAATTAGCTTTGCGTCTAAATTAGCTTCGTCACCAATATCTCCGCAGCGCGCAATATTAACTCAAGTACGTAGTGCATTAGAGAAATTGAAAAATGAAGGGGCCAAAATATCACTATCGAATACTAAGTGTAAAGCCAGTTCGCTGTTCGTTGGCTGAGTTTTCGAGAGGTTATACTAGACACTTCAGCAACAGATTGGGTGGATGTCCAGGGACAAGTGAAGTGAAGAGTAACGAATATGTTTGGATTACATCTTGAGATAATGCTTAATAGATAGTTCCGAGAGGGTTTCAACTGGGTGAAGTGAGTATGAAACTGTCCTATGGTAACTGAAGCTGTCAACTGCTTTATACAACATTAAATATGGTCCTTCAAAGACGCAATTCGCCCTACTAAAACCGCAATATGGAGAATCTCTATTTGAAATTTGTGCCCAAATTTGTTAAATACTATGCGTTCATTCTATAACGAAGACCAAGTAAATACGAAATATTAGTTAATGGAATGGTAATCGACTCTTCCATTATTTTTTAAATACTTATAAAACTACCCACCTATAAAGTCATCATATGTATATATATGTATGTATGGTGGGAAACCAGTTAAAATTGTTAAATTTATGATCTCCATCCTTGCATGTTTTGAACGAGTATGTTGTGTGTACAATGTGTTCATATGAGTGCTGGCCATGAAAAGGCTCGTAAAAAACTTATTTGACCATATATTTTGATTCAGATTTCGCATATACGAGTACATTCGAATGGTTTTTTTTCATTTCTTTTTCGTTTGTTTTTTGCACTTTTGGTGTGAAATTTTCAATTTTTTTTTCGGGGAAAAAATCGTGTTTTTTTTTCGTTTTTGTAGTGTATTTTGAACTCTTCCAGTATTTCATTCAATAAAATTATTGACCATATAGACGAACGTTGATGTTAATAAGTGCGGACCCATATGGGCAAATTGGTAAGTTATGACTGAAAAGGTGTTTGGGGTGTAGAAAACTGGGAGAGAGTCATTACAGGGCAATGCAATTGTTTTGGTTTTAAAAACTTCTTTTTTTTATAAGGGATAGTTCCAGACAGTTTTACCAAAATAATCCACTGAAGTGTTGCTGTCTTGAAGGAGCATATTTCCATTTATATGACACTATCGAGACGGCTCCTCGTCTAAGCGCTGGTGAAATGCAATTCTATCTATCAATTGCTTGGACAATTAAGATGAAATACTACCGGCCTAGTCTAAAATATTAGAAATTTTAACTATGATCTCCTGAACACCCTGTATTTGCGAAGAGTTTGAGGTCAAGGGATTAAATTCTGTATTATCCAAGTATATGAAGTTTGTTGTTTATGTTGACAACCTTTCTCTATTGCCTTGACAAAGAGTTGAAAACTACACACACCTCACTGGAAATTCCCAGCAAATGCCATCGATATCGAAATAAGGGCAGAAGGTGTAATATAGCAGGAAAAGATGACACTTAGGACTGAAATCGCAAAGTATGCTAGACCCTTTCGTTCATTGTTGTTGTTGTCAGGAAGAGTCATGTAAGCGTTCGGCAAGACCATCAAGTAATATCGAGAGCCTTACTAAATTAGCCATTACAGTCCTTTAGTTAGGTTTAAAACCTAGCGTCTCACAACACCCATAAGCTTTGATTTAATTTTATCTATGAGTCGAAGGGTCTACAGTTTAATGACGCTTTCGAACAATGGATTATTGAAAAAACCTGCCATGGCAATTTACTCTATCAGTTTCTGCCAGAAAACTGCTGAGAGAAAGACGTCAGAAAACTGTTTGTAAGACTCTAGTCTACCAAATCAATACACTACCTATTAGACTATGGCGACTTTATGTCTAGAAGTACCATTTTGGTACTAAATCTCTCGTAAGCTCTTATCATTGCCGTTTCTCTCACATCCAGTAGGTCAGATTGAGATATCAGCATCACTAAACCATCGGCAAAGGAACACTGGGAGAATATAGGTGCCGCGATCAAATGTTTTCATCACTTCAGTAATATCTCAGTTACGTGACCGATCATTATGCTCTATTAACATAAGCAAAAGCTATTATTTTGGCTAACTCAGCGTGTGTTATTCTAAACCGAAAAATTTCCCTATGAATCCATGAGTAAAATCAATGGATAATCAATGACAATCGGGACTATTGGTGAATGTAGAACTTTATGTTTAGAAAGACTACGATTGTGTCTTCCTTATATCCTTGTAATCTGTCAGTTGGTGACACTAAAACTTTACAGTGAGCCTAAACGGATCTGGTCCCCATTTAGAAGTAGTAGGAAGACATTTAACTATCTGCTATCAAAGCCCAGTTTTAATTGAACAACAATGAACCTTTCTACAGTCTGTAGAATGAATCGATCGGTCTATGGAATAAGTCGGGAAATAATCGTTGTCTTGTAGTTTAATTTTGAAATTCTATTCGAAACAATTAAATTCTGGTCTAAACTTATTAGCAACAATTTGCTCCTCTAATTATTATTTATTTTTGTTGTATTATTTTGTTCCTTTCTTTTTTTGTTTTTGTTTTTTTTTTTGTTTATTAAATTGTAATTAACTTGTCATAAATCTCACACGTACTATTTATTCATTTATTAATGGGGAGTCTATCTGTCTGTCTATCTGTCTGTCTATCTGTTATTTTACTATCTAACTGTCCATTTTGTCCATTTGGAGTGCTTGGTTTGGTTGGATTTCATACAAATTATTATGATTGTCTCTAAATTATGCTGACTTTGTGCAGCACTTTAAAAAATAATCCCTAACAACGCACAAAAGTATGCTTCACATGCATACATATATTATAACCATGTGAGATGAGGTTTTTATACTTTGTTTGTATTCGTTTGTGCTCTCGCTCTCACTCTCGCTCTCTTTCTTTTTTTCTTTCTCTATTTGGCTTTGTTATAATAAAAGTGTTAAAAAGTTAAAAATGCAACTTTGACCGTGTTGGCCAATGTCATTTATTGTCTGGATACCACCATTTCTATGTATATACACACTCACAGATACTCACACACACACTTATACACTCATACTCATATATATTTTTATAAAATCTATGCGGTTGTATTTTAAAATTTATAGACTCTCATATTAAAAACTGTTGCTGAGCGTAAAAGAGCATAAAGAGGGAAGAGCTTTAGTATCTCACAATACTAATACTAGGGGGTTTTGGTGTGTTTTATTGCAATGCATGCGAGAGTATTTTACACTTAAAGAAAAAGTGAAGAATGAAAAATAAGCAACACTGAAGAACGTTTAGAAATGGTAAAAATTTTGGACTACAAAAGTGATCCCCTACAGGACGAATATAATGATCATAATCGATCTACCGTGCAAGGAGTTTGCAAGTTTGTAAAGAAATTTGAATACAAAAAAGAAGACAGAGACAGACATCGTAGTCTGACTACTGACTAAGTGTAGACGAGACTTACAAGAAACTCGGCCGCTTCTCAGCAGTAGTCTTCGGGCAAAACTCTGATAGTAAACAAAAATTGGAAAAAGGTTCACTAGCCAGATTTGAAACGGTAATACTCAGTTGAAAATTAAAGAAAATTTTCACTGCTTGGCTAGAGATTCCTAAGTAGGAAAGAAACTATGCGACGTCAGGTTGAGCTGGAATTCACATATTTTCTTCCCCCTTCACATTCATGTATGAAGAAGTAGGCCTCAAACGTAAGCGTTTCTTCCTACCTATATTGAGGTAGTGCCTTGTGAGCTTAGCTACTACATCGCTCTGATTTCTGAATAAGTTGTGATTCGGAGGAGAGCAGAGAAAGAGACCGTTTGTTAATGGACACTAAAACAGATATTGGATCACAAGCGTGTGTGTTCATCATACAACTGTAAAGCATATAAATTTTGCATGCAAAGTTTTTCAAATTTGTCTACACTAAACTGCAGATTCTACCTCACATGGATAAAATTAACCATTAGAAGGCTAAGTGGTGTGAGAAGCTAGGTGGTAATCCAGACTAAAAGGTTTGCATACATAATCGGTCGTAACAACAACCTTTCAGTTGGTGTAATTGGGCTTTAAGCCCTAGGCTAAGGAATAAGTATTTGAAGAAGCGATCGGAAGATTGGTTACTCAATCTTGATTCATCAGCAACCAATAGAGTGATGCTGTCTGAACGGGAATTTTGGCTAAGATCGAAAAGATCACAAACAATATCAATCAGACAGTGATGAAGATGCTAATCGAAAAGGATCAGAGCCAATATTTAACTGTAAAGCTAACACATTGGCATGGCGAAATATGAAACGCAACTCCTTGTTGGATACAGAGCTTTCAAACGGAATGTTCACCTTTGGAATCTAGTCTGTAAATCTTCTGTTTCTGAGGACACTGAAACTATTTCTTACGTCTGCCTAAGAATCTAAACCGAAGGCGAGTAATTTTATGACAGTTGGGAAGATTAACTTGAAAATAAGAGTTGGCACACCTTGAAAACCATGGGTATGATTTTGAATTTAGAAATGTATTGAGCCCAAGAGGTTACAGAGAGGTTATGATTCTAATCACCCGGAGGCAATGGTTTCCAGTGTCTGTCAACCTAGATTTAAAGTTTGCTGTTGTTTTAACATTTCAAAATCTCTCCAACATTGGTATCTCCATGACAATCATCAGTACTGTGTGGGTATCTGATCTAACCAATCTCCTCACAGGTAAATCGAAATTTTGGGTCGTATTTTATAAAATTGTGTCGTTGTTATTTAAACGTTTTAAGTTGACAAAAATGACGCCTCTTGTTATTTCTTCTTTCTCTTCTATCCAAATCTACCTGAATATGTCTGCAGTTCATTTTTTATATTTCTAGTGTGGCGGAGAATTTTTTTCTGTTTGTAACAAAATTTCAAAAATATTAACACGTGTTCGAACAAGCTGTTCAAAAGATCATCACAATTTGAATATTTCTTACCTAAAATTTTAAATTAATTCGTCATTTTTTTAGCAAGCAAGACTTACCTGAAAAGAGAAGAAGAGAAAGAGAATATTAAAAATGAGTGTGTGATGAGGTAAACTTTATTTCAAGATCTTAAGAATGTATGTATGAGTCATTATAGAGTAGTAAACAAAAACAAAAACAAAAAAAAAAACGTGGAAGTGTGACTGAAAGTGTTTTATTTTTTCTCTCTACACAAACTTCTGTAATTTGACACACACTTACCAGATACTAGATCGATCCAGAAAGTAATTAAACGTTCGCTAAGGTTTTCAGCTTGATTTTAAAGGAGTCATGCTTTAAATGTAAGAACCTGATGCTGATTGTCAAAACCATCTAATCAGGACTTGTTAGTCAGTCTCTGGGGCACTGCTTGTTACGATATCACAACAAACCACTATGAGTGTTGAAGTAAGCTTTCATTCTACAACGTTGTCACTCCCATCTCAGACCATATGTTAGCTTTTGGCACTAACCAAGCATACATTCCACAAATCATTACCGCCTTAATTATAATTTTTCAGCTCAAGTTCATCGTAATTATTTTGTTGCCATAGTTTTTAACAAAATATATGCGTTACAGTGCTAAATACACTGAGCCGGGGCGCATAGGAAAGTATTTTAAAGTCAAAAAATTTAGTTCAACGACGCATTGACAACAACAAAAACAAAAAAAAAACCATATACAATGTAATGTCCTGGACATATGCATAGAAATTGTAGACACAATTCATTACAATTCAGTGCATATTTTTTGCACAGCGAATAAGCTTAAAATAATAATAATGGAGCTCACTCTCTATCTGTCTCTCTCTCTATCTCTCTCTATCTCCCTCTCTCTCCCTCTCTCTCTCTTTATCTCTCTCTCTCTCTTTCAATTCTTTAATATACACATACAGAGCAATATAAATAATTGTGGTTAAGGTTAATGGGCCTGTAAAACTAGAGCGCGATGGTTGGGTGGCCAGCAGTACAGAAAAAAAAAGAGAAAAACGAAGTAAAAATTGACTTCGACTATAAAATATTTAAAATCATTATGTTGTTGCATTACATATGTAGTCATACATACATGCGTATCATATATATGGTACGCGCACACATGCTCATCTATAATTTAGTGGCAGTGGCATCAGTAACAACACATTGGCGGCCATCACCGCATATTGTTAATGAGATGTCGCGTACATTTATGCCTGACTGGTTAGTGACAAAGTATATGCATATGTATATGCACATATATGTACATATGTATGTGTGCCTTGTATATGTGTTGGGGACAGTTTTTTTGTTTTTTTTTGTTTTTTTTTTTTTGTTTTTTGTTGCTCTCCACTCCATTTAATTTTTTTTCTGTTTTGCTATTCATTTTGGTTATAATAATGAGCCTGTAAAGGATTACATTTTAGTTTTTGTTGCTGTTGTTGTTGTTTTCTGTTTCAGTCTATGTTAGCGTGTAAGTGAATGCATTTAAGCGTTTATAACATGTGACACAAACACTCTATAATATTATGTGAGTAGAACGATATGTCTGTGACGATATGTCTGTGACGATAACATTGGCTTTGACTGTCCTGTTTATGTTGCCATAAAATTATATGCGAGTGTATTATTAATACGACGCCAACAAAACAAAAAAAATGGGGAAAAAATACTTGCGGTTTTTTGTTGCTCTTTGGCTGGCAGAGCATTTGTTACAAAATTTATGTGCTGCTTTTGCAAATAGCGGCGGTTAAAAATTTTCAAAATAGACATTTTAAAAGAAAGAAGGCAAATTATTTAATAATTTTGGGAGGCCAATTTTAAGGAAAAAAATTTAAATTCAAGTTCCACCCACAGTAAAATCCATTTTAAAATTGTTACAATTTAATGGCTGCCCTCTAGCATCAGGTCAGACACCTTGAACTTCTCATGTGTCTGCTTCTCAACAGATTTCTGGCAACTTGTGAGATGGAGAGCTTCTATGCTGTTGAAATGCAACTTCCTATGTATCGAAATGAACGCTAGGTAGGGTATAATCGAAAGAAGAAACGGTGAGGAAAGGGTTCGAGATAGTAACTTTGATGGGTAATTGTCTGACGCTACCTAGGCATGATAATAGTAACTGGTGGGGGCAATGCAGAAAAATTATACAGAATTGAAGTCATTTCAAGTCCTTTATGTAGATGCCACAAAGAAGAAAAAAATCTCCGGAACAAGTACTAAAAATCTGGGTGATAATCAGGTACTGGACAGGGAGTTATCATTGCAGGACAACATACAGCGTAATGAAGTTTTTTGGGTGGCATTAAGAAAGACGTTGGTAGCTATGTCTTATAGAATGAGTGCAGGACGAAAGATAGTCTCAGTACTCAAGCAGCCTTTTGCGACCATCACATCGACAACAGTAGTCGCTGTAGTCTAGTAGGTAGCTGGTTGCCACGTGAAGCCTCGTTAAAACCCAAGTCAGACTTCTCTAAACGGAAACGAAATGTGCAGGATTACTGTTAGTATACTTCTTAAGTAGTAGTAGTCGCTGTATAGTCTAGTAGTTAGTGTAGTTGGGCACCGGTGAAGCCACGTTAAAACCCAAAGCCAGAACAACTCGCCAACGAAAAGAAGAAATACGACTTCGCGACTTCCATCTCAGCCGATTTCTGGCAAAACACTGAGAGCAAAATACAAAAATAAATGAAAAAAGATATCTCAAAAATTCTCTCCTTTCGTAACTGTGTCAGACTTCCTCTAAACCGGAAACGAAATGTGCAGGATTACAGTTAGATATACTTCTTAGTAGTAGGTAGTCGCTGTATGTCTAGTAGTTAGTGTGTTGGGCACACGTGAAGCACGGTTAAAACCCAAGCCAGACAATCGCCAACAAAAAAGAAAACGACTCGGCGACTTCCTCCTCAGCCGATTTCTGGCAAAAACACTGAGAGCCAAAATACAAAAATAAATGAAAAAAGATTCTCAAAAATTCTCTCTTTCGTAACTGGTAGGTCCTACCACTTATGAATAAAATTAACACACAACATAAGTGGTGGTTTAAAAAGCTAGGTTGTAATCCAGACTGCGGGGTTGTAATGATCAATTAAGTACGTATTGAATCGATTTGATGAGAGTTTGACAAAGAAATATGAACAGATTTGTATCAGAAAACAATGTCTTTACAAGAACACAATGCTACGATGAATACAAATCTATGAATTAGGCTACGAATTGATATATACATTGCTCCCTCGGCTGCCCTGTTCTTCAGTTTTAAAACTGAGTGTCTAT
>QOCX01002517.1:0-21839 GCA_005959815.1 Sarcophaga bullata | reverse complement strand
AGAGAGAGAGAGAATAAGAGTAAAAGTGTTTAAGTATGTGTAAGTAATTTTCTGTAACTGTATGGTTTTCGGACATTTTTTATATTCATTTTACTTGAAACAGTTTTTCTTTAACGGTTTTCCTTTGTTTCAACTAACTGTTATTTTGTTTTTTTTTATAAAAAATTGTTCTCTGTTTTTCGTTTCTTAAAAAAAAAAAAAAAAAAAAAATCTTGTTTGTTTTTGTTTTTATTTGCTTTGAAAACTTACCCAGCGATAGTTTTTCACAGAATCTGGTGGCAGTGTAAAACCTAGCAGTGCCATTGAGGCAATCAGTACACAGGGCACAATTAAATTGAAAAAATAATACAAAGTTTTACGGCGTATCAAAATGGCGAATGTTATGTCAATATAAGGTTCTGGGCAGCAATTATAGTAGATTTCATTTCGTTTACCAGGTACACCTACAGTTTTTTATCATTTCATTTTCATTTTTCATTTCATTTTGAGTGTGTGTGTATATATACATTATTTTTTCATTGGTAGGAGGGAATGGAGAGAAGGATAAAAGGGAAAAAAGGATGTTATTTTTTGGAATGTTAGGGATTTTTATTTTTTTATTTTTTTTTGTGTGTTTGTTGTATTGGTCAGGGGGTGGAAAAGAAAAAGGAAAAAATTTTCATTTTTTGTTTTTTTTTTTTTGGTTTTTAATATTTAAAAAAGAGAAAAAATTTGTTTTAATCGTTAATAATAAAAAAGAGTTTATAATTAAATACAATGTTAATATAATATATTTTAAATTTTTATTTAGCAAAACCTTTTTAAGAAATTTGACAAACATATGTTGAGAAACATTAGCAAGGACTTAGTAGTGATTCTTAAAGTTTTTTTATAATAAAAATGATTTTTTTTTGTATTTAAAACAAATATTATAATTAGTTATCCAATTTTAAAAAATTATTTGTAATGGCAACATGTTGCTAGCAACATAGACTATTTACTCGTATATAAAAAATGTTTAGAAAAACATCTTTCTTTTTGAAATTGCAGGTAGCGGTTAGTGAATGAGCTTTAGACATTAAGAGGTTATTTGTGAATGTAAGTTTGTGTCAAATCATCATTTCTTCAGAGTCAGAAACTCAAGTTATATCGATAGAATGAATAAATGTTGTCTTTAAATAAACATTTGAACGAAGTATCTTCAAAACAGCACTATTCTTAGGGTGAACAGCTATAAACAGCATCTTATATTCAGGCTAAATTAGAAGCAAATACTAAATTTCCGGCTTGGCTGGGTTACTTACTTAATTACTTAATTGGCTATTACAACCCTTCAGTCAGGATTACGGCCTAGCTTCTCACACCACTTATGTTGTGTGTGTTAATTTTATGCATGAGTGGCGGGACCTACAGTTTAAAGTCGACACCGAACAACAGATTTTTGAGAAACTTTTCATGGCAATTTTATTTACTCTCAGTGTTTTGGACAGAAATCTGCTGAGAGGAAGTCGCTGAAGAAATATTTTTTCATTTTTCGTTTTTGATGTCTGACCGGGGATTCGAACCCTGGCCTTTCGTCTAATAAGCCAACACACTACCTACTAGACAACGACGACTTCAACTTGGCTGGGTTAGTGTATCTGAAATGATAAATTATCCATGGCTCTGGCACATAAATCAGACTGAATTTGAAGAAGGGCATGGGTTATGTTGGCTTTGAGGACCGTTGTGGCTTGTGTCTTATTCGAATACACCTGAGACTTAAGAAAGCCAAAATCGCACAAAATCATCACAGTTTCAAATCTTGTGTAGAAAATGGTCTAAAGTTCAAAAATATCTGCAACATGTTGCCAGCAACACATGAAGACTATTTTTTCAGAAATTGTTTCTTGATTTTAATTTACTGAAAAGGCTTAGAGCTGAGCCCGAATCATATGAAGTCCAGCGGTTTTAATAGAAGTGTCAAGAAGACTGAGTATCCTAAAATACATGTTGCCAAACAAAATGTTCACAAATCGTTTTTTATTTTTTGATGAGAGTTAAATTACTGAGAATTAAATTTTTTTTGACTTTTAGTTGCAACATTTTGTTGCTCAATTACATTATATTTTTGCTTATAAACATGTTGCTGAACAAAGTTTTTATAAAACCTGTTATGCTTCAAGTTTTTTTTTTTAATTTTTCGCTCTTAAAATTTTTTTTTTGGAAATTTTTTTAATCCTAGTTTTGGAACATTTTGTTGCTCAACATAACATTTCCTGTAGTGCAGCATACTCTTGTTTATAAACATGTTGCCAAATAAAGTCTTTCAAAATCAGGTTTTATTTCAATTTTTGTAATTGTTTCGTTCTCAAATTTGTTTTTTGGAATCTTTTTTTAATCCCATCCTCGCAACATTATGTTGCTCAACATATTACGTTGTCAACATTTTCAAGTATGAACGCAATTAGTTTTGTTTCCATTTTTTTCGTTGTCTTCTTACAAAGTCTCAATTACAACTTACCCAACAGATCCCATTCACCATTGGTAATGAAACTTGAAATATCACCGCCAGCCTCATCTTGCAGTTGTAAATCCAGCTGAAAAGAGAAACAAACACACAAACGAAACACTTGTCAATATTTGTTGAATAAAAAAAGTTTTTTTTTTGCTTTTGTTGTAACAAAAATTAAATCAAAAGAAAAGGAAGAAATCTTAATTTCGGGAGCTCATTTGCTCATTTTTGCTTAATTATTTTAAATATTTGTCAAACGCACACTGTAACAACAAAGACAAGGATGCAGAAGACGATGAAAAAAAGGATTCATTTGATACTACAGACTGACTATACATTCAACTGAAGTTGTCTCAACTATTTACATACTCATCTTGTCAAGTTCTATCATCATCATCATCATTTTCAGCTACTAGACGAGCAGCATCATATTTATGTACTGCAATGCCGCTGTTTAGAAGTTAAGTTTATTAACGTAAGGCATTATAAGGGGGTAGTGGAGACATGAAAAAGAAAAAGAAAAACTTTCTTTTTCAAGTTTTTTTTTTGAAAAAACGAACAACTTTATTAACAAATCCTGGCACACAATCATTTTTTTTTTCTTTTGTGCTACTCTTTGTTGCCTGCCACACGACTAAAAAGAACGGAATATATACACAATAAATTAATTAAAATTATGAAATCGTGAGACTAGAAAAGAAATGAAAACAATAAAGAATAAAAGAAGCCAGTTAAAGAATAAGAAGGACTTTGAAATTTGGAGGGGAAATTTCTAAAAATCTAGTAATTTTTCCTTGGAATTATTTTCTTGGATTTCTTTGTAATTAATTATTGCAAGAGAAGAGATTATGATTTTTATAACATGACAACGATTATTAATATTCTGAATACGTGATGGTTTATGCAGCTACGCTACGTGGTGTGAGCGTTAATTGAATGGAATTTTGTTAAAGAAGAAAACAAAAATGTTTGAACCTTTGAGTCCAACCAATACGCACGATGTTGGTTGTAAGTGAAACAAAAAGTTTTGGGAGCATATGTGTGAAACTAAACATCGGCTAAATGCTCGCCACCGCTTCAGTAGCTTATCCTTAGCTGGTGTATCATATTTCCAATGACTCTGTAAACATTGAGGTTCAATGTCGCTAATATGCTGCATGATCTTATCCTTTAGCTCTTGAATTGTTCTTGGCTTACTGATGTAGACTTTTGCTTTAAAATATCTCCAAAGAAAGAATTCTAAATCACAAAGAAAGATATAACACGACCATTAAATTTCTCGCGTCAAAAGAGTCATTGCTTTGCTAGCTGTGTGACAAGTATGACACCAACCACATATTGTCCTGGTATCGTCCTTAATTCTTGACAAAAAGAAGTCCATTGTCGCCTCTCGATACCAATTAACCTCGTCATAATAGAAGATAACATAGACCATAGAATTTTACGCGCATAAGAGCCATTTCTTCGTTAGCTGTGTGAAAAGTGTGACACCAACCTGTTGGTTCCACATATCGTCCCTTAATTCTTGACCAAAAGAAGTCCATTGTCGCCTCTCGATACCAATTAACCTTGTCATAATAGAAGATAAACATAGACCATAGAATTTTACCGCGCATAAGAGCCATTTCTTCGTTAGCTGTGTGAAAAGTGTGACAACATCCTGTTGGTTCCACATATCGTCCTGGTATCGTCCTTAATTCCTGACCAAAAGAAGTCCATTGCGCCTCTCGACACCAATTAACTCGTCATAATGGAAGAATTTTACGTGCACAAGAGCCATTCCTCCGTTAGCTGTGCGGCAAGTGTGGCGCCTTCCTATTGGTACTACATATCGTCCAGGTACATATTCTTTATGTCTGATCGAAATAAGTCCCTTGGCGTCTCTCGATATGAAATCCTCATTTTCGAATAAGTACTGCCCGATGACACAGTTACCCTACAAAACGCACTAAGCAGTTACTCTTTGTAGATGTATCGGCTTTTAAAGAATCACTTATGAATTCTCATTTGCTCAAATGCGGCAATGTGGCTTTTTAACGAATCCACTAATGTGAAACTGCACCTCGTCGCTGAAGATGATTTTGTTTGCAAAGTCATCATTCACTTCCCTCCTGTTCAACCAACCATTCAACGTATTGATGACACTTGAAAAGGTCAATAGGCTTCAGCTTTAAAGTCAATTGAACCTTGTAAGCTTGTAAGTTAAAATTTTTATGCCAAATTCATTTCAGTGTGATGTACGTGAGATGTTCAATTGCTGGCCATAACGAGAAATTAAGGTTGGCGCCTTTTATGCCACGCCATCGCCAGCAACAATAATTTTTTTAAAGAGCGAATTGGATGAGCATGTACAGTTGTTTTCACAGATTCTACACATCCGGTTTGCTGAAATTAGCACACAATTCTTCAGATTGTAGCTATATTTGGCCTATTATGCTGGCCAAAGAAAAAAAAGAGAAGAAAATCTCGAAGCCATGAAATGCAGTTTGTCGTAAAAGGCTTCAGCACTGCGCATACGTACATAATTGATCATGGCAACCCTTCAATCTGGATTACAACACCACTTATGTTGTACATGAGTGGCGGGGACTTACAGTTTAAAGTCGTCTCCGAATGACTGATTTTTTGAGAAAATTCTCATGGCAATTTTATTTACTCTCAGAGTTTTTGCCCGAAATCTGCTGTTGGTAAACACTGAAACAAAAAAATATCAAATAAAGTTGGGGTAAAAAAACCATGATGTTAAGATATGATTTACAAGTAACATCAAGGTTTATGATTCGACCTCCTTTTAAGATCCTTTTAGATCCTTTTATCCTTTTAAGATAGTTTTCGCCAAATTCTTTTCAAGCTGCAGGCAATATATCGGCAGCAACTTGACAAAATGACAAATATTGGCTTCAAATACTCCTGCATTCGCAGATTATTAGCGTAGCCATGTTCTTTGATTAACCGCCAGAAAAAAAAGTAATTTACGGCGTTAAATCGCATAACCTTGACATTGTCAAAAACGCCTTCCTAAAAAAATCTGTTTAGTAAACAACAACTGCTACAGCCTAATGGCATTGCTTTTTTTTGGGAACAACCCACGCATTTCATATCTACAATTTATGCTCGAATATTTAATTAATTTTTTCGCTCTTTTTTTTATTTATTAAACATTAATCGCACGGAAAAGTTATCATATGTTGTCTCATGTGCGTATTATTTATGTTCGCCTTTACATCTGCTGTTTAAAAAATGCGAACAACAGCAGAAAAACAGAACCAAATTTAAGCCTAAATTTAGAATAAAACAACAAGAATAACATATAATTAAGAAAAATAAATTATTACTTAAGTATGTCTATATTGTATACATACATACATACAAACATACGCAAAGTATTTTTGTTTATTTTTATAAAATAATATGAGCTCTTAAAGCAGACTCTATAAATAACAACAATAAAGGCAACAACAACAACAACAACAACAACAATAACGACAACAAATGAGTATAAAATAAAATCTACAAAGTTTGCATATGTATTTGTATATGTATTGTATTCAAATGTATGTACATATGTGTGAACAAAAAATCAAAGGCATATAGTATCCCCGCAAACATTTTGGTGAGCACATCTGAACTTGATCTCTTCTAAGCTGATCTCTTTATTTAGCATTGCTTTGTGATTAATCTGGAGATGATAAGACAAAGAATTTATTTGAAATAAGTCAGCATTGCAGAAAAAGAACGATTTCGTTGCTTCTGCACAATTATAGATTCTTAAGTTATCGTTATACAAGAAGAAATCCTTATACGAAGTGTAGGCAACCCTTTCAAAACTTTTCGCATCCCAGAGACAGAATGTGCCAGGCTCTATAATGTACTATAGAACTTCAGAAGTAATTGCTTAAGTATCATGTTAAAGTCCAGGAAGATCGTTTCCATCATAAGCAACTGCAAGAACCCAAAGCAATTATCGCAGATACGCCTCCGGAAGAGTTTGTTTCTCCCCTTCTTTGGGAATTCAATAATACTTACTCAGTTGGTCATTACAACCCTTTAGTCAGGATTACTATCTAATATCTCACATTACTCATGTTGTGTGTGTTAATTTTTATCCATTAGTGGCGGGATCTACAGTTTTTGTGAGAAACTTTTCATGGCAATTTTTATTTTACTCTCTCACCTTTTGCCAGAAATCTGCTGAGAGAAACACGATGAAGAAATATTATTTCGTATTTCCTTTTGTTGGAGATGTCTAAGCCGGGGTTTGACCCATGCTCTCAGGTCTAATAAACAAAGCACACTACCTACTAGACTATGGCGGCTTCGGCTTGCAAGTTAGCAAGTTAACTGTTTATTAATGGCAATTAGTTGCTCATGAAAGAGTTTCAAAGTGAAACATTGCCTGGGTATGTTTTATATCGGAACACTTATCTGAGATATCGTTATATGTTCGTTAAGTCCTTCTGGATCATACAGTTGGGAAATTTTACAACGTTGAATAGCAGCAGTAGTAGTTTGATCCGGGGAGAATCTTCATATTGAAGGTTTACTGATTTTCATACGGATAGAGAGAGAGAAAAAAGTTGTTGTTCAATCTTGACTGCGTGCCCGTTTCTATTGGGGAAATATTTGAGTGAAACAGCACCTGTTACCGAATGTTAATTGGGTAGCATCTATGGTTCATCATTTGTGACAAAAATAGGACACAAAAGATCTTGTAGAGCAAAACGTCCGCAAAGCCTCTGAGTATGGTTATGCTGACAGCACGGATGTATAGCTTCGGCTTAACAATTATGATTTCCGGTCTCAACTTTCCTCGGACACTACTCATGAACCTTACAAATATTTCTGTCAAGAAGTTCCTGTTCAACAAGTTTGATAAATTTTAAGGCCAAATAAATTGTTTTGAATTTAATCGGTACAAGGACCAAGCTCGCCTAGGTGTATATCTGAAAACGATTAAACCAAACGTATACGGGGATACGGCTTGACATTAACATTGAGCAAGACTGAATGCCTTAAAGTATGTTTCATATTCTGTAAAATTTGGATGGTGGAGAGAGAAATACAATGCATGCTGGGATATGGGCTTAGGATAGAATGTGATTGCTAGGCATGAGCCCAAATAAAAAATTAGGAATTTTTATTATTGGATTAGCATGTGTGTAAGTATGCCTGTTTTTTTTTTGTTCTCTTAACAATAAATCCTATTTTTATAAAGTATTTTCTCTCCTCCTCTCCTGTCTGTCTATTGACTTTATTGTCAATTCAGCAGATGAGCTCTCATTTGAAAAAAAGAAAAAATTGCCTTTTTCTTAGGCTGACTTGAAAGAGTTTTTGGAAATTAAATATAAGCACCAAATAGGTTTTCAGTTCCATGGAAATAATTTTTCTTTTTCTTCTACGTCTAACGAGGATTAAGTGTGTGTTGTTTTTAGGTTTACAATACATATGCTGTTGTTGTGCTTGTCTGTCTGTTTGCCGACAAGAGTGTTAAATTATAAGACAGTTTGTCAAATTATGTTAATGTTAATGGTAATGTTAATGTCGTCGATTCTCACACTTTATTTGAAATTTATTTTCCAAATGTGACTTTGACTATAAGCTTGTATGTGTAAAAATAATGGAATTATTGTGTAACTTTTACTACCTCTCCAGATAACATAAAGGCAAAGGGGAATAACCCAACCAATGTTTTGCTTGACAAAAGATCATGTGTTGACAAATAAATAATTGAAATCCTTGAGCGCTGTAAATATTTACCACCCTAATATTGGTTTAAAAACTTTTGTTTTAACAAAATTAATTACATTTCAAATGCATTAATTTTTATGATTGGAGTCGGTGATGTGTTAACAACAACAATAATCAAGTGATTCCGAATGACATTCACAATATTATTAAGCGGTCAATAAAAGTGTATGACTTTTCTCTCCCTCTCTCTCTCTCTCTCTATTGTCAGAATTTTGTTGGGTTATTCTGGTTTGATTGGTTTTCTTGATTGAGTTTGTTTACTTTTCTCTTTTGACTCTTTGGCCTCTTGAGTGACCATAATGTCAAAGTCAAGTGTTGGTAATTGTTTATGGATATTTAAGAGAAGAATAAACAGTTAAGTAGCAGTAAGAAATGGGAAAAGAACTTTTTCTCTCTTTTTTTCCCTAAATTGTACACCCAGATTTATATTCCCAACTTTAAATCTTCTTTACATTGTTGAGAGCTTCGAAACTCTGGTGATTAAAGAAGAAAGCGTAAAAATCTTCTTCTTTATTGATATTGATTTTTACTTGAATTCCCACATTTACAATCATTTGAAGCATAATTTATCACAAATCAGCTTAAATTTAATTAATCACTCTCAATTGCATTTAATTAAGCATAGTATTGTGTTTTAATTGTTTTAATTAAAACGTGTTTTATTTCCACTTATTTTTTTCATTTAAACGTTTTTAAAACACCTGAAAATATGCTTCAAATTTATATCGTAAACGTATTTATTTAAAGCGCCAACAAGTATGCAGTAGTTTACCAAATTTTCTGAAAATAATTCTACGAATATTGCAATGTTCTATAGGTACTTGAATATTTACCTAAAAATATACTTTAAATTATATACAAAGGTTAGGTTTACAGTATTAGTTTGCATGTCTATACCCTACAATTAGCACGTCACAAGTCAAATTGAAGTGAAATTGACTTGGAAATACAAAGGCGTTGGATAGGCTAAGCGTTAAGTAAGTAAGCTTAAGGCGTTAATAGCAATGCTATTGAAGAAGGAGAGGTTACAACATAATATTTGTTAATCACTTAGGCGGTTTAAAGTAATGGGAAAAAAGTCTTAAAAGGGATTGATGACACAGTCTTCTGACAAATTGAGTGATCAGCAGCAATACTGTTTAACAGTTAGGCAGCCATATAACATGTATGGTACTGTACAGTCGGGAAAAATTGTGTAATTCTTTGTAGAATCATGAGTTACGTGGGAATTTTCGGCAATGTTGTAAAAAAGCATGCGAAGGGTGAAGATTCGTAGCCGTTGATAGGCTCAGACCCTTTCTGCGATAGGCCATGGGCTCTTTTTAACATTAATGGGTTTAAGTCAACTTTTAGTGCGCAATAAAAGTAGGAAGAGGTTAGGAAGAGGTTCATGCATCAAACTATTCAAACGTAGTCAAAGCAAAAGGATTGAAGGATATTATAGGAATATCCTATGTATCTTAAGTAATAATAACTGATCCGGTTTACAACTGTATGAGCTTGTATCGTGTGTGTATGTGTCATGTTGTATTATTTTTATTCAGATTACTGTAGGATTCCCTTTGATGGCTATTCTAGAAAACTAGACAGAATAGTTATAAAACGGGGTTTCGAAAATAGCGAATATTGCTAAAAAAATAGCCGTAGTCTAGTAAAAAAACGTGTTTGCTGAATAGACGAAAGTGTGTGGTTCAAATCATAGCTTAGACATCTCGACCAAAAATGCAATACGCGAAAATAGTTGTTTGACGACTTCCTCTCTGCAATCTTCTGGCAAAAAAGAAAAAAAGTTTGGACAAGACGTTAAGCTGTTCCGTGCAGGTAGGTTGATATAGTTCCACCAATCCAGGGAAGAAGAAGAAGTTGGTTAGCGCAAGGACTGCACACTGGGGAAGGTAGTGTGTGGGCGTGGTTTTAATCTCAGCTCAGTCATTTCGAACAAAACGAAAAAAAAAACATGTCTTCGGCAACCTTTCTCAGCAGTTTTCTGTATAATTGCCATGAAAAGTTTCTCAAAAAATCTGTCGTTCGCAGACGACTTTAAACTGTACGTTCATGTATAAAAATTAACACACACAACATGAGTATGAGTGTGAGAAGCTGGGCTATAGCTCTGACTAAAGGGTTGTAATGAGCAATTAATAAAGCTTTGTTAAGGTTTGTTAAGCTTACTTTTTTTTTATTAGGTTTCCAAAATTTTTTGGGTGGTCGTCGTTATTTATTTCCTTATCTAGGATACCAACCATGTTCGTAAATTTAATTCATTGGTTTAAATATTGGAAAATGAACATTTTAAAATGAATTGTATTTTGAAAAGAAAATTAGCGATTCCAGTAAGTTGTGTAGGTTGCCTTAGTCGGTGTTTGCGCTTTGTATATTTTATATCTATCTTTCCTTTGATTTCTTTTTCATGTTTCGCTATTTAATATACTTTTAGGAGGCCACTGCAGATCATATTTCTCTATATTTTTAACAAAAGAGTTTTACCTCCAGATTTTACTACAGTAAACTGTGTAGAAAAACAAAAGTGACATTCAGTAGTATGGTTATGTATTTATGAGTATGTATGTGTATGTTGGCAATGGTCTGCATAAAGTGGCCTTGTTTATAATGCATAGAAAAATAAAATATTAAAATTTAAATTAAACTTTACAAGTAACGCGTCGTCGTCTTTGTTTAATTTATTCACGGTTGAATACCGTATCGCAATAATACCGTCGAGTAAAGAGTAATTTTTACTCTGATACTCTATAGTGCAGCAAAGCGAGTATCTGTGGTAAGGGATACACTGAGAGTATGTGTGTACATGGATGGGTGTGAGGAATGTAGCCCATAAATATGCCACGGAATATTTTATTTTGAATAAAGAATTTCAAATTGTTTTTGTATTTGAAAGGAAAATTGAATACAAATTGCAATATCAGTTAAGCCCTTTGAGTTGAAATTTATGAGCGGGTCCTCATGGGTATAAAATTCAATTTTAAATTTGGAAGCATGTAAGGCCTATTTAATAGAATGCTTGGATTTGGAAGAATTTGCTTTAACTTTAAAATCCAATGAACAATTTTAAAATATCAATTCCGATTAGCATTTGTTTGGTTTATTAAAGTATTCCCTTCCCTGCTTCAAACCCAATTTATCTTAAACTTCAGTTCACTAAAAAAATTAAGACACAACAGCAAGAGTTATTTGCTGTTTAGAGATCTCAGAATATCCAAAATAAGAAACACCTTTAAAAACTGGTAAAAAAAGCTTTTAAATTGGTACAACTATTGCATACATTAATAGTTTTCTTTAATAAATTTTAATAAAACAATACTATACCAGAGTTAGTAATTAATGTACTCTACTCGCTTTACTACAATTTCCTTCATTCGCCAGTATTTATTTCATCCTTTGCTCTCTTATTTTCTACCTGTTTTTCTCTCTCTCTTGCTTAAAAATAATTAAAACTCTTGCTATTTGTTGAACAACAAAATAAAAGGTGAACAAAAGTAAAAAGGGAAACCGCACCTTGAGCTAAAAACTGAAATAAAGAAAAGAAAATAAAAAACTAAAGCATACTTTCAGGTTTTTTTATAAAAAAAAAACAAACAATAGGAGAGCGAATAAGTATAAATAACAGCCGTGCTCATAAATATTATTATTTTGTTCCCTTTGTATATGCTTTAACTATTTTCTTGTTTTCAATTATTTTTTTTCTGTCTTTTTTTTTTAGATGAAAAAATATTTTACTTTCGCCTAAAAGAGCACAAATGAAAAACTATTTCTGTGTAGCTTTTCTTATATTGTTTGTATTTCGTTGTTACAATTTGAAGTTCTAGAGCCACAGTATATGCTTCACTAAACTAAAACTTAATGGCTTTATGCAGTAAACTTACAAAGAAACTCACCTAAAATTATGCTACACTTTTAAGTTTCATTTTGAATTATTTTTTCACCTTCATTTTGGTGACCAATTTAATACATCAACACACACACACACACACACACACACACACACATACTCACAATGTGTCAAATTATACTTTTTAATGAAATTTTTGGCAAGTCTAGCGTAAATGGCAGGCATTACAGAAGTTTTAAGCTTTTTGCTGGTGCTACTGCTGCTATGTCAACCATTTCCTCTTCGAAGGGCAACAGAGTATCAATAGGAACTGTTTTTATTATTATTTTACAATTTGCCAGAGCATTTTTTTTTGTTCATTTATTTATTCGAAAAGTAATTTAAACTACGAATAGGTATGGGGGATATAATGTTTGTTGGTATATTTTGAAATAATTTTCTCAATAAATATTTAATACTACACTTCCCTTCTTTGTGCATAAATAATGAGTCTTTTATGATATGAAAGCATTAAAAATTCCAAAAATTTCTTTGATTTTCTGTAAGCAATTTAGCCGAAATTAAAAACAATTGAAAGCACTAAAAATAAATGATAAAAAATATTCACACCCTGGGGGATGGAGGATGGAATAATAGAGGTGGTGTGGGGTAGTTGATTGCAAACATAAATACTGTAGGTTCAAATTAAATTCAAAATTAAGAGACATGGTTTTATTCGCGATGCCTGTCCAGGAGTTTGAACCGTAGTCTCACGTCTAATAAGCCAATACTCTAGCTACTAGACTACGTGGACTTCAACTGGGATATACGTAAGTCTCCACCCATCACCTATATTGTTTTGTATTGCTTACGTTTTCCGCGACATCTTCTTACTGAAGCTTTGGTTGCAGTATACTGTGTGCAGAATATTTTACAACCGCCTGCATCATGTTCAAATCTAACCCAATAAAGATTAAATTACAATAACAAAGCTATATAGAAAGCTTTCTAGAAGTTGACAGACATGAAATAAATACGGTATTAATAGAGAGAATCATAATGATCTTTTATTTTAAAGTGCGTTGTTTGAATACTAAAGAAATAATCATGAGTGAGTAAAAACCGCATACATGATAGCTTTCAGTGCATCGTAGCTTTATACGCGTCTTATGAAATTTTATAAACTTAAGATTTATAAACTAAAGCTGTGTTATGTCTCAATGCTCTCGATGTCTCCTTTACTTTTCCTGAATAGATGTTGATTAAGTAGAATTCTTTAAACAGATCTTCACCGTAGTCTTGTATTAGAATTTCATTTCTGACTGATACTTCAAGTCCTCTAAACTTTAGTTTGAAAAGAAAACTTTTTAAAATTTTTTTTTGTTTTTTTTTAAACAGTCCTCCAGTTCCTTTGTGTAATTTTGGATAATTTTTACTATTTTCGTTTAAACTTTATTGGAAAAACTTTAATGCAACTCATATACATTTCTACATGCCTTACAATATGTTAAAAATAAAAAGTTCGCCCTCAAGGTATGCATATTTTATGGAACTGTGGGTGTGTGTGTGAACTGAACACACACAAAACTTTACAACACTATTAGAAACGGTGTTTAACTTGTAATGCTCTTTGCAACAATTTTTTTTCCAAAAAAAAAAAAAACAAAAACAAAAAGGCAAATTAAAGGAAGAAGGAAGAGAGAGAGAAGCGAGAGAGACAGAAAAAAAAAGAAAACTTTTCTCCATTATATGGTTGAAAGTATTAAAAATAATAATAATAAATACACGCTCACTATACTTTGTTATTTCATTGCTCATTATTTGCTACACTCCATTAGTTTATTGCTTTGGTTGTTATTGTTAGTGTTGTTATTGCACTATAATGTAAAGAGATAAAGGAGACTGAGTTAAAGAGCGAGAGAGAGAGAGAGAAAGAGGGAGTGAGTGAATGTAAAAATTGAAGTTGTTTTCTTAAGAAAAGCACATCTTAATGTAGGTGTTAAACACATCTGCCAAACACACGCACACGCATACACTCCTCACTCATACACACACACAATTAAACATTTTGACTCAAAATAAGGGTTTTCTGTTTAATTTTATTTCTTAACACCAATACCAATATCGTTACGGTTATGCTGTTTATGTTTATGTGTACGTGCATATCAGTTTATGGTTGTGCATTTCACCCTCTGTCGCTCTGTGACTCACTCCCTCTCTCTCTCTCTCTCTCTCTTTATCTCTCTCTCTTTCTTTCTCTCTATCCCACTCAGTATAAGTGTTAGTGTTCGAGCTCGTGTTTGTTTAGTGTTTTAAAGCTTGTTAGACATTTTATTCCATACTTAACACTGGTTTTAAAGTTATTTAAGTTTCTTTTTTTCCATTGCATACTTTTGGGTGCTGTTTTTAAGCTGTGCTCTGCTGTGCTGTGTTGTGTTGTCTTCTCATTTTTAGTTGTTAGTTTTGCCTGCTATTGTGTGTTATCGTTGTGGTTATTTTGCTGTTATTTAGTGGCAACATGAATTTTAAGCACTAATTTTAGCTAAAAAAAGGATTTCAGGTGGCTTTTTCTTCTTCGTTCTTACTTCCTCTTTATAAAGTATACTTTTGCTTAACTTAACTGTGCAGTTTCCCACGCATACTTTTAGGGTTTTTTTTTTGATTTTTTGTTTGGTGTTTTTCTTACGTGGGTAAATGATAGCCGTGGCTTTATTTTAATAAGTTGTTTTGATTTATAATTTAAAAGTATTTACGGCTAACAGGTATAGCATGTTATAAATATTGGATCAGTAATAGCTGGCTGGATTTATATGTGTTTTTGCAAGAGGGCGGAGGGAGGGGGAACAACTTATGAATTAGTTTTACCAGTTAGTAGTGATGAGAAGTGTTTTTTTAGGGGAACGGGAAAAGTTGTTGTGTTGGGAAATTTGTTATTCTTTTATTTTTGGCCAAGTGGATTTATCAGTTTTCAGGCCTACAAATAATGGGAATCTTAAAGGAATCAAGAAATACCCGAAGAAATAGTCAAAATACTGCATAAAAATTGTATCGCCACTAGAATAGGCGTAACTTTTGCCCGTTGGAGAGTGCAGTATTAGTTCCTGACATCCATGTCCTTCCGTTAAGAGGAAGTCTTCAAACGAAATGTTGTTTCATACTTTGTTTTGTTCGATATACCTTAGCTAGGGTTTGCACAACAGACTCTCATGTTGGCTTACACATTACCTATTAGACTACGGACTACAACAGATAAATTTATGACTGATTGTGATCTTTTTTTTGGATGTGACGGTTCAATAATCACCAATGACATTAAGTCTATGATCTGCCTAAAGTTTTTTTTTTTTACCAAATATCAGCATATACGAGCAACAGAAATTTGCAACAAAATTTGCCGCACCAATGAAAATGTTTCTTTTACCTCTTTTTTAAGCCTGTTATTAGGCAACATTTAATGATAGATTTTAATGTTCCATTTTAATGGACTGTTTATTAACATAGAAGTCATGTCAACCATGTCCACACACACACAAAGTATTCTTCAAGTTTAAAGTTGTAAAAAAATGTTTATGACAAAAGTCATAAAATAAGGCTCGTAATTAATACTTTGTTTGCAGGCTGTATAAATTTAATGAGCCCCTAAAAGTATGTTAATTAATATTTGTAAAGCATTTTGCCATTTTGCCGGTTTATAAATCAATTCGGACATAAATGCACACACACACACACACGCAAACGAAGAAACCAGAGAGAGAGAAGAGAGAGAGAAGAGAGAGAGAGAGAGAGATGGGAGAGATAGAGAGAGAACGAAGACAGACAGGACAATGAGAAAATTAGCAAATGAAAAAAAAATTTTACCAATTGAAGAGAGAGAGAAAAATGAGATCCATTTTTATGACTTTAGTCGACTCATGGAAGACACAAAATGCTTTAAATTTTTATCACATATTTTTCAAGTTTGTTTCAATAAGAGAAGTAAGTGAGCGAAATAGCAGAGGAGAGCAAGAGAAGAGAGTAACATAAGCATAACCGTAAAAATATCTGTCCCATAATTTTTCCCATTAACACAGGAAAGTAGAACAACTCCACACACGAGTAAAAAACACGCCCAAGCCCAACCCCCACCAGAGCTTCTCCAACGTAACTAATGTTTTTCTATGTACAGTTATAAATTTTCTAAGGCTAACTTCAGAGAGAGATAAAAAACAAAAACACACAGAGTGAGATAAGAGAGAAAGAGAGAGAGAGTAACACTGGTTGAAATGAAGAATGAATGTTTGATGATTATTTTATGAATGTTTTCATTTCGTTTTCATTTTATTGTTTTTGTTTTTGTTTTCTGTTCTTTTTTACTTTTTGGTTTTAAAGCCATTTTGTTCTCCTTTTTTTTATTGTTTTGATTTTTGAATTATATGTGTGTGTGTGTGCTGGTTAAGATTTGTGTTTGATGTCATTGCTGCCTGCTAGTAAATCATGCCAGTATTTGTTTTATTTTAGAACGAAACTAAACAAAAAAGAAAAAAAAAATTCCAGAATTTTTTACACATTGTTACGGATGTTCTTTTGCTCTCCCTTCCCTGCCTCTCCTTTGCCTTTCTCTTGAAAATCCTAGTTTTATTCTTCACAGTTTTGTTTTGCCTCATCGTTTTCATCTTAATAAAGATTATGATGATGATGATGATGACGTTAAAGTTGTAAATCTTTTAGTTGCTCTTAATTGTCAGACACTGAGAAGAAAAAAAGAAATACGTATGTATTGTAGGTGGTATAGCAACGATTCAAAACTATCAATTAATTTGGGGCCTACGTAGCTTATGTTCAAACTAATTCCGTTTACGTCTTCAGTTGCAAATGATAAAGTCACTGTAGGCTAATACAAAAATAGAACGGACAGCTGTCCTAATCACCAGTATTCTCTAGTCTACCGCAGCTAAGGTTTTATTTACTGTACTGTTGACGCAGAGTGCTGAGCTGGCCCAACCTGGACCATGGACATTGTGTAATATTGGGATGACATCAGTTCGATAGGAAATTTGATTTTAGGATTCCAACCAAGGACATTTGATCTCAAAATCCGGAGATTACCGATAGGGGCCCTTAGGGACGTATGCTAATAGTTCCAAAATGCTGAATAGAGTAGGGTTCTGATACGAAACATTCGTATTGGCTGCTTGAAAGCTGCGCTGCTTGTTGGCCAAAGGAATTTTCCCTGAAATTCACATAATTTTTTCAGACAGTCAGACTCTGACCACGCTTCAACGAGAGCCGGCCATTTTACTGGGTGGTTTAACTTCGTTGCATGCAAAAGTGCACGTGAAATATTGTTAAATTTTGCAGGATACCTCCTGGTCTCTGAAAATTGAGGATATCACAGAGAAAAACCAGTTAATTCCAAGCTAACACTTCCAGGCTCTGATTCTCTGACATATTGAGAGTAAGCTTGTTCCAAATGACTCAGTAAAACTGGGTATTAACCGAGCATTTTACTGGGCGGATCAATTACGTTTACAGCAAAAAGGGTACACGAAATATTATTAAGCTTTGCTGGATATGCCTTGGTCTTTAAAAGCTAGGGATTTCACAGAGAAATGCTGGTTCATTTGAAGATAACCGGGCTCATATTCTCTGTTCCGAATATCTCAATTAAGTTCGGTATTAGCCGGTCTTTTTACTGGGAGATTCAGCTACGTTTGCAGCTAGAGGATACGTGCAATATTTTTAAGCTTTACTTGATTGACTTGGATGAGAAGAGAACTTCTGCTGCAGAGAATAGTCGCCGTAGTCTAGTAGATAGTGTGTTGACTTATCAGAAGGGAGCCTATGGTTCAACACTTGGCTCACATGGCTTGTGGCAATGACAAAAATCCTTTGTTGACTTAATCTCAGTAGTCTTCTGGCAAAAACTCTGAGAGGAAAATAAAATTGCCATGAAAAGTTTCTCAAAACTGTTGTTCAGAGTCTGCAGTTGCTTGCGCCACACATGGATAAAATTAACACGCACAATATGGATGAATTAGAGAAGAAGTAGGTTGTAATCCTAACTAAAGGCTGATAAAGACAAAGTTATATAAGCGGAGAGCTTGCCACTTAAGAGCTTCTTTCATTGAAACGCATGACAATCTATTGCACGATTGTGTCTTACGGAATTGATTTTACTTTTGATGAGTTTTATAGTAGGCAGCAGTGAACCTGAAGGGACTAACTTCTACAGACCAAGTGTTTTGATATAAGTAGCAGGTGGTTACTGATTTCTAATTGCCTTTGTCTGGACTGAACTTTTTAGATAAAAATTCAGAAAATTCGAATTTAATTTTGCAGTTGAAATGGTTTGCTGTAGGAAAGTGTTGCATTGCCGGCTAGGACATTGATTTGTGGTATCACAATGATCTTAATTTCAAGGCTTAATGGGAACGTACTTCAAGAAGGATAGGCCATCATACTTAGCCTAAGTTTTCTGCTTTCATACTTCCGAGTATTGTTTTGTTTAAAGGATTCTTTGCAAACGTCTAAAGCATTAAATTCGAGTGATAGGACGTTACTTATTCAAAAAAAGATATCCTTAGGATTTGAGCAATTATTCTCTTTCAGTGTATCTATTTTTAACTGCTCAGCCATAATTTCTCTTCCATTTTTGTTTTATGAAAATGTAGAATAGCCAGCCAGTTTTAAATGAATGCAGTCCCAACCATCCATCCATTAAAACGGATGTAACCCTGGTGATGCGATATAAAAATCCTAAAACCAGAATAAAAACAAAAAAAAAAATGAAAACTTAAGGTTTTTCTTTCATAGAAAATGAAAAAAGAAGGGAAAAAAGAAAAATTAAAAGCAACACAAATAAAAACCAAAAAGAAAGAGAAAGTAAAAGTTTTATTTTCCATTGGAAGTAAAAGGAAAAGAACAATGAAATGTAAAAAATGAAAAATATTTTCTTTTCTATTTTCTTTCTTTTCTTTGAATATCATATTTAAACAAGTGAATAAACTAAATATACATACATATAGATAGACAGACTGACAGACAGACAGACATACAAAAGTATTAAATATGAAAATCCTTTTCGTTTTTTTTTTCTTTTTCTTTTTGTTTTGGTTTTGGTTTCATTTTCATTTCTATTGTTTTCTATCTTTTTTTTTTTTTTTTGAAATCTTTCTTCTCTCTCTCTCTCTCTTTTCTCTTTCTCTTCTGTTTTAGTTTATTTTTTATATCCTGTGGTTTTTGAAGCTGCTGTTGTGACGTATACAATGCAGGAAATGCGCCTATGCCTAATGTGCTAACCTAAATACAAAAACGTGTAAACACGTGCATTGCTGCTAAGAGAGAGAGCAAGAGAGAGAGAGATAGGAGCTACAGACTCAGAGATAGGCACAGTGAAAAAATATGATTTTTATTTTGAATTTAAATGTAACGCCCTTTTAAGTATGCCTAGAAAAACACATACACACACACGTATTAAATGTCATTGTAATTAAAGCACGTATTGTCTTTAATAATAAACATGTACAGCGGTGAGCGGGAGAGTGTTTTGCAAGGGGAAATACGACATAATTTTTCATTTTATTTTTTCGGTTGTGATTTACATGAATACTAACGATTTATAATCACTAAGGATTTATAATCACATGAAAGTCCTTTAGAATGATATTGCTCTCTGGTGATGTTTTTTTTTCTTTTGCTTTGATATTCAAATTTATGTTTTTTTCATTCTTTTTTCTTTCTGCTTTTGTTGGCTAATATTGGAGATTGTAAGAGATTCACGGCAAAAAGGACAGTTTAAAGGCAAAAAATGTAAATTAAACTTGAAAAAGAAAAAAAGCATTGGAATTTGAATTTTTAATTTCATAATCAAGGTAAAAATAATATACGACGAATACAAACACAAAGTAAATTTGATGCAATAAGTTAATTATGGCACAGCTTAAGCATAATGAAAATACAAGGATATGTTGCCGTAACAAGCATTCTAATTTAACACATTGTATTGGACACCGAAAACAAGCCACACTATCAAGGCTAAACTGTAAGCTATAACATGAGCCTATTGATACTACAGCTTAGCAAGCAATTAGTCTCTCTTATTAGACATACATACGTACACAATTGATGATTATAAACCTTTAGTCCAGATTACAACCTAGCTTCTTACACCACTTATGCTAGGTGTATTAATTTTATACATGAGTGCCGAGACCTACAATTTAAAGTCGACAGATTTTTGAGAATTTTTTTCATGCCAATTTTTTATTTACTCTCTGAGTTTTTGCCAGAAATTTAATGAGAGCAAGTCATCGAAGAACTATTTTTTCAAATTTCGTTAATGTTCGAGATGTCTGGGCCGGGCCTCATATCTAAACCAACACAGTACCAAACAAAATCATGCCGACTTCAATAAATTTCCTAATCAGTTTACCTTATTTTGCTAAAATCTCCTCCCTGTTCTAGCAAGAAGAGTCCACTTTCTGTCTCTTAACTTGATAGATCAGGTCGTACAAGTGTTCTCAGAAAGGCCTTACTCATCAATACATTATTTGTTTCTTTACCAAAACCAAACTAATTAGTCGACCAGACGAACATAAGAGATTAATTTTGTTGTCATATTCCCATAATGCAGAGAACATAGTGTTGTCACGAAGCATCTTTTCCATCTTCTTATCGTTTTTCTACTTTAAATTCCATTCATGCTGGTTTTTTTCAAGTTTGGTAGACGATTGGTTTGCAATAGTAACTTCTGGTTTGATAGGGTTGCCAACGAACTCAGAAGCCTAGAGGCAACTAGCCTGCAGACTGCAATCAATCTTGAAATTGAACATAGAATATCACAGTGGTGCTAGATCTGTCGAAATTTGCGTTAAAACGCGGACTTTATCGCAAAACTGGTCATAAGTTTGAACTCAAAAGATAGTTAAAGATGCCGACGGCTGTCACAAACCTCTGAAATGTGGTTTCAGGTCTAATAAGCCAACACACCACGTACTAGACTATGGTGACTATTCTCTTATTAGAACAGCCCAAGTGTCAAGCAAAATCACGCTATTTGACACCCAACGAGAATATTTTATGTGGGAGTACGTGAAATATCTCACTTACGGTTACAAGTCAATCTTAATGCCAGCTCTAGACAACAGCTAATAGTGGTGAAGTACCAGTAGAAATGCTGGAAAAAAACATGCAAAAATCAAGAAATACTAACTATAGCGTAGCAGAAATAAGAAAGAATCTTCAATAAAAATATGACCAAAAACACATTAGCGCTCCTATTAAAAAAAACAGAGAAACTGTTCTTCTTTTTTTTTAATTTTAAAAACTGAAAACAAAATATCATAAAGAACTTTTACTCTTTTTTAGTTAAGTTTTAAGCCTTTTGGATTCCTGTATATATATTAAAATCAATTAAGGACTTGAGTTAGCCGAACTCACGTAATAGCGAACATACGTTCATAAAAACTTATGACATGAGATGAGAACAAAGATACTGTCTCGATATTACATTCCGATTCGATAACGTTCCCGTTTAGTTTCAAATGCTGGAAAAGAGTATATTTTTCAGTAAAAGATTGCTGACGTTCGGCTAAATTCCTACTTAGGGCCGTCGTCAGTAGTGTGTTAGTGTATTGGCTTACTCAATGCTCTGAGGTCTCAAAAAATAATAAAAAAAAAACTTTAATAGGCCTTTAGAGAAAGCTCTCAAATCTCAAATCTATCGTTTGGAAACGTCTTTTAAAAGTAGAGCCCGCCCGTCCGGGATAAAATTAACACACACAACATGGGTGGTAAGAGAAGCTAGGTTGTAAT
>QOCX01002516.1:0-21848 GCA_005959815.1 Sarcophaga bullata | reverse complement strand
CATGAAACTGACAAAACATAAATATTTTAGACACATAAGCTCTATATGTTATTGATATTCGCCGGTTTTAAGACAAATATATTTTGACAATAAAACTATTCTTATAAGTATGGTAAGAAGTAAGAAGAAATTATACTAATAACACTTAACTTCGATTTTTAAGTGGCGAAAAATTATGCTTGGTTTCCATTAAGTTTAATAGAAATCAATAAAACGAAACAAACATTAAAGATATAGAAATACTAGGGAAAAATAAAAAGCCCTAAATGTATGCAACAGCTTTTTAAGCATAAGTCACTCAGGCAGCTATAAATATGAACCTGAATTTATGAGTGTGATGAATTTATTATTAAGCAACTTTCGAATAAGAATATGGACGAACAGTAAGATTTTGTCAACATTTCGAAAAATATGGTCAAAATGTCATAAAAAGTTCATTGTGGCATGTATATTACTTTTTTTAAAATAATATTTCCTTAGATTTTAATTCAAAAAGTTAATACTAAGCCACCAAAGTATACCATAAAAAACACACACTAAGCATATGAATAAGCATACAAGTTGTAGGGTAAACAGATGTTTGCCAATATTTTTTCTTTTATAAATACATCACGATCAAAACCAGTACAATTTTCGTAAACTATTCTGAAAATAGAAAGAAAAGTGTTGCAGGCCCTTAAAGTAGACAACATTAAAAACAATAAATGTTTTAAATGTTTCAATTTTTTGCTCTTTTTGATAGAACTGCTGTGGTAATATACTATTTTAAAGATAGAATAGTTTTTAAATAAGAGTTTGACTAAAAATTCAAAATGGTGATTTTATCACCAAGCTAACTAAAAATTATGTTCAAAGTTAACGACTGATTACTAAAACGATTTGAATTGGTTTCAAAATAAAACACACTTTGTCTGGGCGACAGGGCCAAAGGAAATACTGAAGCAACAAGATTCTCTAACGTCAAACAACACATACTCTAAAGATGCTTATATTTCCCGGGCTACTGTTTTTGAAAAGAGACTTATAAAACAATCTACGTTAATAGAATAAAACTGTTTAAACAGTGGAGACTACATTGGCTAAGAAACTGAAGGTAATTCTAGAGAAATATGCAGAAGAGGACGTCAAAATCTCTGATGTGATTATCAGGCTAAAGAGAACCTCTTGCTCTCCATGCTTGTCGTAAGTAATTGAAGAAGATGTGCATATTTATTGCATGACCTATGACCCTAATCGGATTGTGAGAAATATTAATCTATGTAAGAAAAAGAGTAATTTTAATGATTCAGTTTGGCGGTCCACGTGATGTGTTAAAAGTTTACCTGATATTATCAAGGTGCAGTTTCCTGCAAGGTCCAAATTATTTTAAATGTTCATGTTTCTGTGAAGAAAGAAGTGAACAGGAAGCTAAGCAGTAATAGTATCTTTGCAAATAACAAAGAGAAGCTCACGCACTCATTAATTGTGAAATTTCTTTCAAGTTGCTCTCCCAAAAGTATGTTACAATTTCCGTATTATTTGTAATACAATCCTATCTCCTTAAGAGTAGATTGTATTGCTGAAAAATTAACTTAATTAAAGCTCAGTTTCAAGTTCATTGCCACTTGATATCACACGATTAAGATATAAAAGAAAAGAAAAACAAATTAATTATAAAAATTAAAAAAATACTCATCGCCATATATGGACGGGTGACAACAGATTTCAATTATTTCTTTTTGATATACTCATACAAGACAAAGAAAAACTTTAAATGGAAAATTTATTATTTATAGTGAAACTACATTTTCTCCTAAGTTTACTTTTTCGCAAGAAAAAACTTGTTTTAATTTAAAGTTTCATTCAAGAAAAAATAAATTCAATCAGGCGAGCATGCATGAAATGATTGACTTGACCGTCTTTTACAATAAAAATTTACAAAACATGTCATTGTTCTTATTATTCGTACAACAATATCAACTGCGTCCGTTTGTTGAGCTCTATCATGCTATAAAAGTTTCATAGGATTTTGTAAAAGCAAGCAACCAAGAAAGACACTGGAATTTAAGCCTGTTTCTCTTGAAAGCAAGAAAAGAAAATCTAAAAAGAAAAATATGAATTTCTTTTTCTTTCTATTTTCTTTCTTGTTGGTGTTTTTAGTTTCATTTAAGAAAAGTAAACTAGAAGTAGAAAAAAAAATAAAAAAAAAGTGCCATTTGAACTTGTTTCAGTTACACTTAACGTTAACAAACAACAAGAAAGTGGAAAATTGGATTAACAGCACTCTGATGAGTGAACTAGTTACAGAAGGAGGTTAAGACTTTAAGAGCTTCATAGAGTCATAAGCATAAGCAACATAAGAACAGCACAGGCAACAATTTCAAACGGTCTATCTGTCAGTCAGTCAGTCAATTCAATTCAGGCCAGGCCAGGCCAGACCAGACCAGACCAGACCAGACCAGACCAGTCAAGCCAGCAATTTTAGCTGTACATCAAGATGTTTTTAACATTTTGATATTTGCTATAAACAATCCTCTTGCACCTCAACTAAAACTTTGTAGCAAATAAATAATGTTTAGCTTGTCAGTCATTTAGTAGTCGGGCTTAGTAATTATGGTTAAAAAAATAGCTGCGTTTCTTTTTCAGCTGATTTAATTTTAGCCTTGAAAAAGAAAATAAAACAAACTGGTTGACATTCATTCATTCATGCAGTCGTTGCAAGACAACAATTTTCTTGGAATTATTGAATCAAACTATTGCTGCCTGCAGCTGCCGCTGCTGCCACCACAAAAGTAGAAAGTTGTAGATTTTGCAAATTGTTATAATTAAAATTGTCTTGAATGTCGTATGTTATCTATCTTCAATGTTGTCTTGTATTACTGGAATTAGGAATTGAAATCATTATAATTTTTAAGAGAAATTTAACTGCAAAAGATATGCATGAAGATCATGTCAAACACCTTGTGCATCATAAGGCAACACTGGTTGGCAAAAATTTAAAAAAAAAGTAAAAAAAAAATGCAAAATGGGAAATGATTGAAAATATTTTGTATCATATTTTGTAAATGCTACTCGTATGTACCTAATTATAGAGGGGGGGAGAAGGATGCAAACTTTGGATAAACATTTAATTTACAACTCAATCAGATTGAAAGAACTTCACTAATTAGAATTGTTATTTGTAATTCCTATAAATTAGAAAATACATCAACACATACGTTGAAAAAAAAAAGTAAACACAAATAACATAACACATGTTCAAATGAATAACTTACTTTAGCCCCTAAAAGTATGTTAATTTATGTTATTAACAACAAATTGCAAATATAATCCTGTTTAATGTTTCATTTATTTTATTCATTTCACTATCATCTAAATTATAACGACTAAATACTTAAGAATTATTTATAAAATCATAATCATAAAACGAAAAATTATAAGAAAATATCTACGTAATACAGAACACTAACAGTTATGTGTGCCAGTAATGCCGGTCGTAAAATGTGTCATATACATTTCAAAGGAAAACAGTGATGGAGATGAAAAAAGTAACAAAAATTAAGTTTTAAGCTTCACTTTGTTAGAAGACATTATTATAATCACATTATCCTGCATTTGCCAATGAAAATGAAAAAATGAAAAAAAATATTAGCTTTGTAAACTGGTTTTGTACTACAGGAAAGATAAGAATGCTTGCTACAAAAAAAATTTATGAAGTTTACAAAGGCGATGCTGTAACTAGAACAATAGCAGCGAAACGTTATGTTGATATTCAATCTGATTCTGTAATTCATGCTTTTCATACATTGGCGGCTGAACGTGCGTAATGCTTTTCACTCTACGGGAAAGAAAAATACACACACATACATAATTGGTCATTACAACCATTTAGTCAGGATTACGGCTTAGCTTCTCAAACCACTTGTGTTGTGTGTGGTAATTTTATCCGTAAGTGGCGGCGGGTGCTTCAATTTAAAGTCGACTATGAACGAAGAATTTTTGAGATACTTTTCATGAAAATTTTTATTTACTCTCAGAGTTTTTGCCAGAAATCTGCTGAGAGGAAGTATTCGAAGAAATATTTTTAATATTTTGTTTAGTTGGAGATGTATGAGCTGGGGTTTTTAGACCAATAGCGGATTTAGTTTGGTACCACGAGTGATACTTGCTGCTAGAAGAGATAGTCTTGTAGGCGTATTGGCGAAGCACCGCGCTCTGGGCGTTCAATCCAAAAAAGTTGAAGAAACCATAAGAAAAATTAAAAAACGGCCAACACATAAGCAGAGTAAACATATCTTGGCAAATTGATTTTAATGGATTTCCAGATGTCAACCATTTGACTAAAGTTGTTTATGTACTCCAAGCTTGCTGTTTTTGATCGTTAGATGCATTAAATTTAAGAGACCGAATTTCTATTTGCGATTCACCACTAAAACCGAATGAACTCGAATTATTTCTGAAGCAAATGATTACAGGCGATGAATAGTGGATGAAAAAATAGCATTAATCGAAGTAAAATGATGTCTATTAAGACGGTCTGAAACAGGCTGGCACTAAGAAAGATAAAGTTGGTTAGTTTTGGTTGGTAGTGGAACAGAATTCTACAACCTGGTCAAATGTGTGATTTTGATATCTACTGTCAATAACTAAGATTCAATTAAAATAGCTAGCGCTCGTCAATAGAAGAGGTGGTTACGTTCCAATGATCATATACATTTTTAAACGAGAAAACTTGGCTGCGAGTTTTGATCCTCTCCAGATCTTGATCTTCGATTGTAATTTTTTTTCTTCTATTTCTCAAACTCTTTAATATATAAATTTAAATATTCTAGAAACCTATACTAATAGATTAAAAATAAAAAAGTGAAAGATCATAAGGTCACAGCTTTAACTAAAGTGAGGTTCTTTTCAAATATAAGAGAAGAATTCCTTTTAATTTATAACCGAACTTCTCTTAAAAAGCCAATATAAGATTTCTTTAGAAAACAAATTCTTTAATTTCTCATTACTAATTACTGCTTATATGCTGTATGTATCATAATATCTATATTATGTAAATTCTATTAAAATATTATATTAAAAATATAGACTATGATTACATGAATTAAATAAGAGTATAAACAAGAGAAATAAAAACAACATAAGGGAAGACCTTAAAAGCACATTCATCTGACACGCGTATATTAAATAACAGATGCAATAAAACCTCACACGTAGTATACGCCACATTAGAGCAGGTAATACACAGACACACCTACACAAACAGATAACTAATAATAATAATAAACAGAATAAAAGAAAGAAGGAGAAAAAAAGCATGATACTAAAAACAATATTAATGTGAAAATGTATAGTGAGTGTAGTAATATTTTGTCCTTTTAACGTTTACTCACACATACATGTGCGTATGTATACATTTCGTTACATACATTACATTCACTCATACAATAAATATTGTATATAATTGTTTTATTGTGAGTATAAGAATCTCTCTTTGTAAATTGTGTGTTGTATACACAAGTGAGCTCTTATACGTGAATATGTATGTTAGCAGGTGTGTTTGTGTATGTGTATATATATATGTATATAAAATTGTGTTAAGTATGACCTCATTTGTAATTCACAAGTTGACCATATTTACTTTGGAGACTTGCTCATACAAATACCTACACACATGTATACTCTCTTATATTTACAATTTTACTATTGGACATATACACACCTCTGCAAATAGACACATGACAAAATAAATGCTCACACACACACACACACACACACACACAATTAGTGTTTATATTTGTATTACACACAGGAAAACATGACATAAACATATATATATATATATAGAGAGAGCGGGAAAGAGCATAGCATAAGAGAAAATGGCTGATGCATATGTATGTATGTGTGTACGTTTACAAATACAATAAAACAACACGCGTTCTTTAGTGACATAATTTGAAACTATGGGACTTCAATAAGTCGAATACGTAGCGAATTACTTTTGCCTTTGTATTGAACCCAACAGTTATACCCATAATAACACTGGAAAGTAGGCAACATTTTGTAATTTAGATGGAACCTGAGTTCAAATCAGTCGTTATAATTAAATTTTAAATGGAAAATTGTGTTGTTTTTGTTTGAATAGACGATTATTCTCGTTTTAAGAGTCGTGAATATTCTACTGCATAATAGTCTAGTGAATAGAAATACTTAGCCTTAGGATCGTAGTTTCGTTTCACACCAGAGAGCAGAATTGTGTTTGCTCTCTTGAAAAATATCAGCCAGAATTGTGTAAAAATAATAAGAATTTGCTATCAAACTGGTGTTTGTTTAATAAAATTTCGGAAAACTATATACGATATACGCGAGTCTGAAGTAAAAAGAAATGATTTTAGAATAATTAGTCATATTGCTGGTATGGCAAAATTTTAAAACAATAAATCGTCTAGAAGGTATTGTCTGTTGGTTTATCAGCAGAAAACTCTGGGTTGCAACTTAAGCCCTGACAGTTAGAAAGAAATTTTTTTTGACGATTTCATCTCATTCAGCCTTGTTCAGTTGTCGTGAAAATATTTCTGAAATCTTTTTAAATCTAATAAATATGCCCAAATTATTCATAGAGTTTCGTCACTAAGGGGAAAACATTAAAAATGGTAATTATGCGTTGTTTACCAAAACTGAATTCTTATGCGACCATTAAATGGCGAGTTTTTACTGTCTAAAGGATTACGAACATCGCTTTTCAGCACCGCCCATGTTGTGTGTGTTAATTTATCCATGACGACGGATATACAGTTTAGTTTAAAGTCGACTTCGAATGACAGATTTTGCTGAAACTTTTAACGGTAATTTTTATTTACACTCAGAGTTTTTGCCAAGAAACTGCTAAGAGGAAGTCGACTAAAGGAATATTTTTCTCATATTTCGTTTTTGTTCGAGATATGTGAATAGGTCTGACCTCCTACATCACAGCTTTTACGTAAGAATTATTTTTATTCATGTTAATACGTTTAACCATGAACTATGTGTTTCACAAAGATCACCAAACAGAAATTCTTTCTAATTTCCGATAAGTTCACCTCATTTAAAGCCTGTGGAGCAAAAATTCTAAAACCATTGCCACAATATTGGCCGCGATATTGAAGAAACAACCACAATTATGCTGAAATCATAAACAGTTTTCCCCCTGTGTGCGTAAGAGTCAATCACCGGATATAATTTATCACTCATAAATTCAAATGTATGATCAATTGCCTAATGCATATACAAGACGGAAGATTATAAAGATGTCATGAATTTCTAATCTAACAAATTGACTATTCTACCTTAGTGTTCATAGCCGCAAACAAAGTGCCAAAGTCTTCAAATATAATACCCTAAGCTAATTAGCATCCAAGCGCTGCATATTTGAATAAACAATTTCATTTAATAATACATGGGGAAGCAGAGAATTTGAAATTGTGTGCCAAATACGATACAAAGTCATGATTTGTAANTTAATACATGGGGAAGCAGAGAATTTGAAATTGTGTGCCAAATACGATACAAAGTCATGATTTGTAATGGAATATTTAGGACTGGAAAACAATATTAGGGGATCCAGCACAGCAAATGCGATAATTTTTCATTAAGTTTTGGTTTTTTAGTGGAATAATATTAAGGAATGCATATGTAAAATAAAAATGTATTCCAATATCGCTGGGAAACGTATTCATTTATTAATTTATTTAGTACTCATATACATGCGTAGTATTTGGGTCAGCCGCTATTTGTTGTTGCACGAGCCAAAGAAATTAAATAGAATTTCTAATTGGCACTCAGGAATATTGAGCGTCTAATAAATACCAAAAGGCACACACAGAAATCGCATGAAACGAAATGTCTTGAGCAATTATATCAAACAAATTGGTTGACAAACTCTTCAGATATGTACAAACAAACAAACAAACGTTGTTCTTTTCAAAAGGACAATCCATTAATGTTGAATTAGAATTCTGCCATTAAATTTGTACGTAATCACTGATTGTTTTACAAATTTGTGGGCGTATTTTTCTATTCATTTTGGTGTAGGCAAATTGATGGTTTAAGCAAAAGGAAATAAAATTTGAAATGGAGCTGAGGAAATAATTTATTCAAAGGAAATATTTTACGATGACATTATTCCTTAGTAACCCCTAAAAGTAGGTAATGAATAATTTTATTTTAAATGTTCAATTCTTACTTAACCCCGCAAATTCAACAATAAAACTGGAGTGGCGTATTATAATCAGATGCGGCAAAACACATTTTAAATGGAAAATTTTATGGTAAACGTTTAAAATGATTTCCAACAAAATTAAGTGATAAAAACTTACGATAATTGCCAGCGGTGATACAATGCAGCCTAAAATGTATTTAGAAATGCAAAACAATTGGGATTAATTGAATTTCTGGGCTTGGCATGTTGTTTAAACAAATTTTCACTCTTTTAAACTTTATTTTCTAAGTTTCTAAAGCATACATTTAGGATTTAAACAATTTATTCATGTTTATGTAATTGTGTCCACATTCGTTTAGCAATGCAAAGCTTTTGAAGGTAATCGCTATCTGAATTCACTGGCTAACAGGGTGCTAACACTATACGCACTAGTTTACCCTAGCCTACAGAAACCAAAGAAATTTAAGGATAACCTTCAAGAAATTTTAAAATTAAATTGAATTGAAATTAAAAATAAATTTTTCCTTTGATGATCAGGGTCATGTAATAGATAGTAAACTAGCCTGTCATTGTGATAGATCTTGATCTGATCTGATACCACAACGTTAAGATCTTAGTTAATTGCCATATAATTAGTAATTGTGTTCTTATAATTAAAAGAAACAAAAATAATGTTTTTAGGATTTAAATTAAAAAAAAATGTTGCCTACTTTTAGGTTACTTTTAAATCATTCTAACTTTTGTCATTTGTTTCTGTTGGGAATTTGAATTTATTTGTGCCATTGTGTGGTATTTTTCTCCTTAACTGTTTACTCAAACACTTACATTAATTAATTACAATCAACTTTATAGGGAGTCATTCGTTTTTAAATGTTCCTTATGTTTCTGTATTCCTCTCTGCTCATTTTTCCATTGATCTTTTTTCTTTTCACTTCGTATTGCTGTTATGGGGCTTATCACAGACGTTCGATTGCTTTAGCGGCAAAATTGTGTTTGTAATTTTATTGTTATGCCTTTGGGCACAGCACGAGGGTTGTGTTAAAAGTACGAAAAAAACCTATACCTTTAGTAACTGAAATGACTGAAATTTATCTCTACGCCTACGTTAGTTTTGTCGCTGTTACTGCTATACCAAATCGTACAATTACAAGCACAGCTTTTTATGCTCTTGACATTCTGATAAATGCCTTTCTGCACATAATTTAACGTTTTCAACCAAGTTTTCCTTTTTTTTTTCTCTTTCTTCGAAATGTGCTGTTTTTTGGTTCTGTCTCACAGTATACACTAAGAGTTAAGTTTTCCGTTTTGAAACGCTGTGTATTAGTGAATGTGGAATGGAATTTGTGTTGAATTACCCTCTCCAGTTGTGTGTGTTGCTTGGGCTGTTTTATATGGCAGCCAAGGCAAGCAGCAATTCATAGAGCGACAAACAGTTTTTAAAGTTATCGTTAAAGTTTGAGGTAATTATTTTTCTAGGCAATTAATTTCGTATTGATATTAAGTGTTATACTGTTATACAGCTATTTTAATTTTTTTTTTTTTGGTTGGTTGCAAAAAAACACATAAAACCCATGGTGATTGTAGTTGTGTGGACTACAACTTTGTGTCAAGTTTATTTGTGGAAAAGGAAGGACCACCCAGCTAGTCAGCCAACCCCAACCAACCAACCAACCAGCCAGCCAAACGAGCATCCAACAGAGGAACAAGAAATAGGAAAAAGTATATAAAAATGTAAATGAGTTGGTAGTTTATAGCCAAAATATGAAACTGCATGCAGCAGCAGAGTTAAATTCTAAAATTATTATTTTTTCTCTTGCTGAGGAGAAATAATTTTTTAACTATTTTGTAGGCAAATGAACTCTGCAGAAGGCACTCTCAATTGCCGAAAATATTGAAATGAGATGATTTAGATGGTCATTAAAAATATGTTTAAAATTTTTCCAGCAATTTATTATTTCCGGTTATTTGTTATAGGATTTGTTCGACACAAAGGGAGACTATTAAATAAGCACAAAGGAAATATATTTTAAGTGTTTTTTCTTTTAAATATATTTTTTAGCACATCCTTTTATAATAATGTAATATAAGCAAGAGGGATTTCTTGAAGTTTTAATACAAAAATACCTCAAAACGCTTGTAATACATATGACACGCATCGAAACTTACCTAAAAAGAGAGAGAGAGAAAAAACGAAATAAAGGTTAAATATTTTATTTCTTTTATGTTTACTTATTAAAAAATTAAAAATAAAAGTTAAATTTATTATTTTTTTAATTAATTAAAGACAATGTTCAAAAAAAACCTTGCATACCCCAGAGGGCATTATTTAAATATGAATTTAGTAGCCGTGTATATACTTTGTACTTTTTATTACCATATCTAGCAATGTAAAATTAGTTCTATCTAACTTTCCAGTCTGGTAACTTTTAGAAACTCGCTGCTGATTTGTTTTTGTTATTCTTTTCTGTCGTTACATCAAGAAAAATCCAAATAAATTGTAAAGAAAAAAAAAATAACAACAATAATTAATAATATTGCATACTACGAAGCGTAATAACTAGAGAATCATGCATACAAATAACCAGGCCGAACCCATTTAATTGTTAATGGAAATGGTGTAACATTGTTTAACATTAAAATGTTAAATAAAAGCTACAAAAACAAAACAACGGGCTTGTTTACTTGGTTAGCAAACAAACAAAAATAAAACAACATCAGTATAACGAAAATGGTATAAACACGTAAACAACAAGCAACAGCAACACTGCAGGGACGAATGTGACTTAAAAAGGTTCTATAGTACCGCATGGAAAGGTTCTACATGTTCTCTGGTTTCTGAAAACATAATTTAAAATATGCAATCTTTTTAACGAGGCAATATTTTATTTTACACAATTGAAAGTAAACAATTTAATTGCAAAATTCTTTTGTAGCTAATTTTCTAATAACATTTAAGCCTACTGAAATATTTAAACTGAACTTTAAAAATAAATTGAAGCAAATATTTCGTTCAACTGAATAATAATTAAAGAAATTATTTTTGCCAGTAAAATGAGTATTATTTTTTAATTAAAAATTAATTAAAATTCTAATTGACAACAATTTGTATTTAATTTTCTTTTTTTCAAATTGAAATTTACCGTGTGCTTATTTTTTTACATCGCATACTGTCATTTGTCCATTAAAGTATACATTAGAGGAGCATTAAATTTCAGAGTATACATTTAGGCAGTAATTAAATTAAAAAAAATAAGATTTTTTTTTATTGCTGTCGCTCTTTTTTTATTGCCACTTTTCATTACATTTTCGCTTTGAATTTCTATTCTAAAAATAGAAAAAAGCACAATAATGAACTGAATGTTTTAAATAAAAAATTTATCAACTGCAAATAAAATCTATTGCCTAGCTGCTATTAAAAGCAAAACCCAAAACAAATACAATTCTATGTTTGAGTGTCTGTATGTTTCTTTGTATATATGTATAAACCCAACTTTTTTCTGTTGTATTTTATTAGATCCTAAAGAATGACAGGGGAGAGCATAAGAAAAAAAAAAAAGTAAAAAGAAAGAAGGAAAATTGTTCTTTTATTTATAATGTGGCTTACCGACACTTAATTGCATAAATTACTGTGTTTCTGCAGAAGTGTTACTTCCTTAAATTACTTTACTTAACGTCATGGTTGGCCAAGAACAACCACTACATTTTACCAGTTTCAGATACAATACAAATGCTTTTGAAGGCTGTCTAAACGTTCAGCTGAAAATACGATAAAGGGGTGTTTGTGTAGGAGGTGTATTTTTATTTTTATTTATTTTTTTTTATAATAACAACACATGCCTAATTGGTTAGGCATATAAAATAACACAATAAATTACTATTTTAACAGCTCACTGGATTTCCTAAGTCATTGTTATTCGTCGTCATCATTATAGAATGGAAATCATTGATTATAACACAATACCTACAATAACCATATATATCCCCCTTTAGCTAAGGATTTTTAAATATTTGTTTAAAAGTGAAAATCATTCTTATAAATTGATAGCAAAGTGTAGAGGGTTCTGAAATTGTACCACATATATTTTATCTATGAATTGTTTATAATGCTAAATATCATATTATCATAGACAGTGTCAATACAGTTTGTATAAATTTTAGAATCCAACCCCACCCATCTGAATATAATTTCCATGACTTGTTAAAGTTAATTTGTTTGATTTTTTCAATACAAATAATTTGAGTTCACATTTTTTCTTTCTTTTTTTCCTTCGAACCTTCTTTGAAGTTTTTCACAATTTATAAAAATTTATAAAATTTTAACTGTTAAAAGGAAGACTCATCAAAAAGTACTAAAAATAAAAATATATATATTGATAAGGCTAAAAGTATGCAATAAATTTTGGACTTGGATAATTATAAATTTAAATCTCAGCACATATACGAGGCGAGCCTTAAAAACTACCAAAGGGATTTATGTTTAATAATTAATAAAAAATAAACGAAAACATAAAATATTTTAAATCGTTAAAATTTAATAAAATTATAATACGTTAATACTTTTTGTTAAAAAAATGTAACAAATTTATAAAAATTTTAGCATTTACTTGAAAGTATAATTTACGGCATAACTTGTTTATTGTTCATGTTTCTTGAGTTTATTATTTGTATAAAACACTCATCTCTGTATTATTGAAGAACTTGTAAAACAGAAGGCTACTGCCAGGACAACAACTATTAAGTGGAATCTCCCTTAACACAATACTTTTTATGACTTTCTAAACCATTGCAATTATAAAAAACTAAAAAGAAGAAGAAAAAACTATTGAAAAGAATTCAACATAAACCATGTAATGTTTTTTTCTTTTCTTGTTTACTTTCAAGTTTCAACACACTCATACACATAAACACTACAATGACTTTTCTTCAAGTACTGCATACTTTTAGGATGGTCGTATTCTTATATCAGTAAAAAGTACGTAATAAAAACTTAAAAAAACAACAATAAAAACAACAAAAATGAAAAAATAAACTAAGAAATGGAAAACTTTTCAATAAGTATAAGTTTCAATAGCATTTTCTCACTTTATCTCTGTGAGATGTATAAAAAAAAATACAATTAGGTTGTGTTTACGCCACCTCTTTAGATAAAAATATAAACGTACAAATTTGCCATTGCCATTGGAGCTGTTATCTCATGCCATGAAAGAGGCGAGAAAGTTTAATAGAATTTTATAAAAAGGACAGATTGAAAACATTGAATGGAAAATTTTTGTCTAGAAGAATAAACACAGAAAAAGGAAAGCTACTGACACTTTTTCTTTTATGCACTTGAGACAAAAAAAAAAAAGAAAAGAAATATTGAAAACACTTTCTATACAGTATAATACTTAATTATAAAGAAAAGTTTTTAATAAAGAAATTGATATAATGAAAAAGGTGCTGGTGCCTACTAACAGGCGTAATAAGAGATTAAAAACAACAATTACAAAAACAAAAACACAAAAAAAAAGTGACAACCTTTGTTCTTGATTTAAAAAAAAAAGACGAATTATTTTCTTTTTGGTTAAATTTTTTGTGAATAAAAGTTTCTTTATTTTTACGAAAACTAATGTAATGCAGACAAAAATAGTGCCTAATTTAAGGAGTAATTTTTATTCAACTTTTATCTTCAAACGTATTTTGTTACGCTTCTAAGAATAATCGCACACAAAAGTTTGAATAGAATTGAATAGAGATTGTGATTGCAGCATAACAAAAGAAGGAAATAGAAAATGTTAACAAGTAAAACAAAAATTACTTATAAGGGATAGTATAAAGAAATCCATTTTCTAATATTTACTTTACGGTTTTGGTCTTTACTAACAATGGCTAGACTAGGTGGCATTAGTAAGTTTCGATTTTCTGAAAAAGAGCAAATTCGCAAACAATAAAACAATAACAGAGAACTTTCGTAAATAGGGACAAACAAAAGTGAAATTACAATAACAAAACTACATAGACAGACTTCTAGAAGTTACCAGGCCCCAAACAAATAAGTAGTATATCAATTCAATTATTATCAATAACGAATAGCGATAGTGATGAAGAGCGAATTATTTCTGCACAAGCCAAAATATTACGATTTCTGTCGAAATGCTGCAAGTCAGAAAGGTTTTGCAATAGGTTTCGTGAGAAATTATCTACTGCAAGCCGATAACCCTACCTTGTAAACTTAAATTTCAGCTCCAAGCTGTCAACAGTTTAAATATTACTTGCTGAATGGTCAGTAAGTGGCAGTTTGGGACAATCGAAGGGAAATTATACTTAACCAGATCGATCTATAACTACATTTCCTCAAAATCCACACAACAGTTTAATGGCACTATCAAAACAGAGTCTTTAATGGCTGCATCATTTTCTGTTGTTTGATCGGTTGATATCGTAGAAATAAATTGTTGCTGAGTATTTCCTCAATTAATACTTTCTGTTGTTTCATAGTAAAGAATAATAAAGTTCAAGTTTATCACAAAAGAAATACAAAATTTTTTGTTGCCTACTTTTGGCAACCGTGTTTTTTTTTTATTATTATTATTGAGAAATTTAATATCTTGTATTGACAACCTTGAAATATAAGACAAAGCATAGGGTAAAACAATAATTTTGTTTTTATTTTATAATTTTTATTTATTTTTCTTTGTCAATTTTTTTTGTTATCAATTAGACACACCTTCTAAAACCTTTCAAAACGAAAGAAAAAAATGTATAGAAAAAAAAACAAAAGAACGCCTACACTTTCTTTTAGACATTATGGAAGGAAATATTTCAAAAGTATAAAAGTACAAGTATGCATACATATACATACGTATATATGTATATTTCTAAGGTAAATTTAATTATTAACAAAGACTACTTCAGCTATAAGAAAACATGAGTAGAGAAAAAGCACAAAAAAAGAGGGTCTTTAGTGTCACTACACATACAATAGGAGTAGAAGAACTGACAGTTTTGTTTTATTGTTCGTCTCTAAAAGAACAAAACGATTAAATTTTTTTTTGTTTTTGTAAAAAAATTTTTCAGTACAAAGGGCCGGTTGGTTTAGTGCCTTTATATGATTTTTGTTTTAGTATCTACGGTGTCCTCATGTGCAAGATTGTTGAAAATGTTATCTGCTGTAGATTCCGTTTTTTTTTTTTTTCTTTTTTTTTTTGTGAAATTGTTTTTCCTCTGTGTGTATGTCTACCATTTACCATTTTATTTTGCATGTATGTACCTATGGTAATGTATTGTTTTTAATTTTTGGTCTGACAACTTTTAAGTGCATGCAAAATTAGATTTTCCAAAGTGTATTTGTGTGTGTTATGTATGTAGTAATATGTCAGTATGCACAATATAAAGAAGGAAACCACCATTTTAAATATACATATCCGTACGTATATATGTATGTACATAAATATATGTTGTGTGTGGGGTGGGGGCAGCAAACCAGAAATAAAAAGACATTTTTGTCCTGATGTTGAATAATACTGTCTGTACTAATATTGGTTATATTTTCATATGAAAATGTTTAAATAAAAAAAAAGACACAATTGCATGTGTGTGTATGGGTAACATTTACAAGAGCAAATATACGAAGGTTGTCTGACGCAACATTGCCTAAGGTAATCATATTTGATTTTGTATTTATTTTTCTTTCTAAGAATTCTAAAACCTGTCTTCTACCTCGCATAATACTTGCAATAAGAAAATTTTTAAAACTCCCCTTGTTTATTTGTTCTTTCTATTTTCTCTCTAAGTTACTTTACAAATAATTCTATCTGTCTTTCACTGTGTCAGTCCATACGTTTTTTTTTACTCCATACTCTGAGTAAATACTGAGAGCACTTTTTTATTCCACTTCTCTCTCTCTCTCTCTCTGTCTCTGTGTGTGTGTATTATTAAATGGTATATTTGCTGTAAAAGCTGTAATTTAGTTATGAAAATGCATTAAGCCACGCAAACATGAAATCAAATTAAAATGCTTCCAAATTTAATACCACTACATGTACATTATTCCTCTTCCCCTCCACGAAACACCAACATATGCAACAACAATGTCAGTCCACTCTTTACTTATACACATGTGTAAGCTTTTACACCTATAACAAAAAAAACAAAATAAATAATGTAAAGCAGAGTAATAGTGTGCGAGAGAGTGAGAAGATAGGTAGTAAATGCTGTCATCACATGTTTGTATATGTTGAGGAAGAGTAAAAAAACAAAAATAAATTTATTCCATGTCTATGCAACGAAGTGTATGAAATGAAAAAAAAGTGGACAACATGATTACAAGCAGTAATCGCCAGGACAGGCGTGAAATGTATACAAACTCTACAAGCTCATCAGACAAATAGTAATGGTTGCACTTCTATTTCAACTGAATTGCAAAAACAAAAGAGAAGCTAAAATAAATTTAGTTTGCATGCTTCTTATACAAAGGCAAAACTTTAAGTAGCACAATTAATCAAAGCATACTTTGAGGGTGCACTTTAAAATTTTAAATAATTTTTTTTATTTTTGTTTCTTTTTTTTGAACTCTAGTTTAAGCAAACCACACAACATTAATGTTGTTAAAAAAAATATATTAAATTTAAAATATTTTACCATATTTCATGCATGTATGTACGTATTTATACTATACCATGCAAGCACAAAAAATGTCAAGGTCTTCAACAACGTTTTATTAACATATTTTGAGAAAAAGAAAAAAAAAAACTATAATAAAATATTAATTTACCTCAGCATTATAAAAACAAATGAGTTTTGCATTTTAAAACAGATGTTTTGTTTAGAATTTCATAAGTAGTATGTGCGTATATATCACCACTTCGACCCGTTTTTCCAAAAGCATTATTTAAGGTTATGATTGTTTATTTCCCTAAATAACAGACTTTATGTATATAAAATTGTGAAAAAGATCAAACCTTTCAACTCTAAATAAGTAACTTAATTCTATAGTATTGTCTAAGATATGCAGCAAAAAAGAATACTATGGTACGAATATCATCAAACATTGTCTATAACCGAAATAAACAAAGTATACCTTAAGGGAATTTAATAAAAAGGAAACTTTATACAGGCAAGGTCAAAATACAACTGTAAAAAGGAAAAAGGTTACCCTTTTCGTTCCTCAAACTATTCTAGTGATATAATCAAATAGTTGAAATAAATATTAAATTTTAAAATGCTTTTTAGAACGAACATCATATAAAAGCATGTTTTTAGGTTAAGGTTTAAAAGGACACAATAAATTTGAAATATAAAATAAATAATTCAGTTTGAAATATTTATGAAGACTTTAAACTATTTCTTAAAGAAAAAATAAGCATACATTGGGGCAATAATAAAGAACATCCCAAAAGGTATACTTCATATTTGATTTTTTTTATATAAAAACACATTACTTTAAAATAAATCACACTGCCTACTAAATTACGGTGACTTCTCTTGTGGATGATTCTTTCTTGGTCTATGGAAATTTACAGCTCTAAGAGATCTTGAATAATAATAGTTAAAATTTACTAAATTGTTGCCTAATTTAAGGCAAATTTATTAGGATAATGTTCCATATGTTGACTATTAAATCTGGTAAACCAAAAGAAAATCCTTTAACTTGCTTTAGCCAATAAATTAGGGAGCTAAATAAAGCCTTGTTGTAAATGGATCTAGAGCTTACATAATTATTTAAAATTTCTACCATACCCTTGACTTTTGAAATTCTCTTTAAAAAATTTTAAATTTTTATTTTAATTTTTTGTTTGCCAATCAAATGCTTTCTTTGTAATTAAAATCAATAAAATGTTTTGAGGGTCAAAATTTAAATAAATTGAAATATATTGCCGCCAATTGAAAAGTGTTTATGAAGTAAAATAATGTTGGTGACACCAAGGCGCCTAAAAGTATGGAAGTAGTGAAAAAGTATTTCTTTTCACATTATTTAAGGTGTAATGCGATACAATACAATACAGTTTCAACACTTGCAAATCAAAACAAGTTGCTCGCGAAGTTACAACACGAAAATTTCTTATAAAATAAAATGAAAAAGAAAATAAAAACAAGATAGAAATAAAAAATGACAAAAAAAACAAAAGGAAAAAAGGTAATTTAAATAAAATGACATCGTTACGTTAAATAACACCACAACATAACACACACTTCTTTATATGTATTATTATTTGTAAACGTGTAGTGGCAAAGAACCAAAAAAAGTCCACAAGTAAAATTGAATCCTAAAAGTAGACACTATAAAAATAGCTTAAATAATAAGCATATAGGGCGCACAAGAAGGTTGCTATTCTGTTTAGAGAGCATTTTTGACTTACGCCCACATCAAGGAGGCATGGCCATTGAAATATTTTGTATGATGCCATTACGAAAGTTTACGACGACGTAATAGCAATTAAACTCAAATTGCTTGTGTTTTAACAAATAAGAGGATGCCAACTACTTACGCTGTGCTTTATAATGAAATAAGGAATCAAATGCAACAGTTTTAAAATCATTCTAAAACATACGAAAAGTTAATCTAAAATAAGTTCTCCTGGAAACAACAATGAAATTCGATGTCTACTATTTGGAGTACCAGAAATAGAATCTAAAACTTTACAGAAAGTGTAATATAGACCGTACATAAGGTCAGCACTGAGTCGGATAAAAATCCGGTTTTTTATTTTCAAATGAGCAACATTTCCAACTTTAAGAATATCCTACAGAAAGAATTTATAATACTAAGAGCACTTCGTAGCAACAGCACCCACACCCAATAAACAAATTTAAGCTGCTTTTGCATGAAAATTAAAATAAAATTACGAATTTTTGTTCTTTATGGCCACCACCACACCACCACCGCAAAATGAGTTTCGATGTGTTTTTTTCTGATAAAAATTACGTGATTTCTTTAACAAATGTTCTTTTAACCAAATACTAATGCCGACAACAACGCGAACACTTCTGCTGCTACTTTTCTTATTTTCATTTCAACTTTGCACGCACCTCTGAAGTACAGAAATGAAAATGCCAGCAATGAAATGAACAGAGAAACATGCTCTATGAGCAACGGGAAAATGAACATGAATTTTAATAAGAAAACGACTGTTTTTTTTTGTTTTTTTAAGAGAAAAAGAAACTTAAATTGCAATGCTTGAAACAACTTAAAGTTGAAAAAACAAGTAACAAGCAAAGGCCTACTCTCAAGGATTTAATTACAACATTTAAACAGAGAAAGAGAATAAAAAAAAGTGAAACTAAACAAAGATAAAGAAGAAAGTAAAAAAGAAAAGGAATAGGACGAAAGCTAGCTAAGGTATGGGATATTAAATGTTAATGTTAAAAAGAAATGAAACAATTCAAAAATAATTATGAGCCCAAACAACAATGCATTATTTTAGCAACAACAACAACCATCTAAAAGTATGCTTTATTTTTTTTTTATAGTTTTTATAAACACTATGTAGTTCAAAACATTTTTCTGTTGGCTAAGGTCACTGCGTAATAACTTGTGTGGCTGTGTGTTTTTTTTAATAATTTAAATACCATAAAAAGTCATTTGAAAATTATTATAATATAACTACCAACCAGCAAAGATTGCCTTTTAAATGTATAAGATTTTAATTTTAGGCTAACGCTAAATAATTAAGAAATATTAAAATACAATGCCACATAAAAATATAAATAAAATGCAAGTATCGTATATTCCATTACATTTCTTGGAAAAATAAAAGGTCACGTATTTGAACTATGGTATACAGTATACAATTTATAGCATAATTTCAGGCAGAGAAAAATATAAAAAAAGAATAGAGGGTCTTACAAATGTATATAAAAAAAAAAAAAAATTACAAGTTTTAACAAGAGAAAACATTTTTTTAAATTCTCAGCCCTTAAGTATACTATAATTTTATAAATTTTTATTTCCAAATACTTTGGCAATATTTTTATTAAAAAGTAAAATTTCTAAACACATTAAGTAGGCTTTTAATTTATTTTCATTTTAATTTACATTTCTATTTTGAAATTTTTTAATTTTTTTAAACCCCTAAAATATGCTTATAATTCGTACAACACAAAATAACTTTTTGTTTACAGTAATTACAGTTTAATTTATCACTTGTGCAAATATACCAGAAATTCGATTTTTTTTGTAGCGTTTTACACAAACTTCCGTTTTGACCCTAGAAGCCTATTAGAATCAAGAAATTGAGACTTTGTTATACACTTTCATAACCAAGAGAAAATTTCTCCAAATGGCTTGTTGTATTCAACTATGAAACAAAAAGACCAACTGAAACACATACAGGGCAAAGGTAATCGTTAGACCATATTTTACAGCGAAGCTATACTAATTCGATAGCGTGAGAAATGCCTGTGTGCTGAATTAAAAACTGGAATTAGCTGATATGGTTTGTAATCATAAACGACTTCCGGCACTAACTAGTACCATATTTGAAGGAACCATCTATGATTTTAGATGCCAGTGTACAGCACTAACAGATGACAGATTCTTAGTTGATCCTGTGTAACTGCAGTTCACAGACTTTATGGGTTGCTCGGTTCCACTCCGCGGTTTCTTTTTAAAACAACAATTTTTTGTCAATGAGGGGAAATTGTTAAACGTATAATTTGGAAGTTTGGTTTTCATGAGAATATTTTCTATATGACTGTAATCCTTAAAACTATGCTTTAGATTTTCCATTAAATAAATTCTAATGGTTTTGACTATAAATTTCTGCCTATAAATATGCCACCATTTTATGTAATTTTCTTTTTTTGACTTACTCTCATACTTCATTCAAAATATCAACCTAGAGTGTGAGGTCATTATGATTTATTTCAACAATTTCCGCATTATCCAGAAGTCAAAGAGAGAGAGAGAGAGAGAGAGAGAGAGAGAGAGCGAGAGAAATAGAGAGAGCGGCAAAAAACAATTGCCGAAAACTTTTGTGCACTTTTGACTGTTAAAACAATTTTATTGCATAAAATATGCATGTTTTTAAATAAATAATCATTTATTGTACAATGTTGCCAGCTTATTATTGGCTTTGTTGTAGTTATTGGCGAATTTACAACATTGCTTATATATTGTTGGCCATATGACAACAACACTAATTAAAAGGGAAAAAGTCATAATTTGTAAATAATATGGTACGTAACCAAACACAAAGGACACAACAACAACAACAACAAAAATGCAAATTGTATATGCAATAAAATTTATGACATGGTCATAAATTTGAAATAAAAATGAACATTTTCAATTTTTTGGCGGAATGCAAAACAACCATCGATAAACAACCAATAATAATAAAACAAACGCCTAAAATTAGACTTTAAATTAAAACGGATTTAAAAAACTGTATATGTATATATGTATGTATATACAGTTGGCGCGCCAAAAAATATGCAGTTATTATTTGTGAATTATTGAAATAAATTATTTAAAATGGTGAAATGGTGTAATTATAAACAATAGAAAAACGATTTAGGGAAAGTTTTCAAAAATAAATTAAAAAAAAACAATAATTATGAAAAAATATTTAAACAACCAAAAATTATTCATATTTAACGCAATTAAATAAACATATTTCTTATTTAATATTTAAATAATTTGCATAAAAAAATTTATGCTTTTAACAGATTATATTTTATAAAAAAAAAAAAA
>QOCX01002515.1:0-21851 GCA_005959815.1 Sarcophaga bullata | reverse complement strand
CGTTCAAATTGTAGGTCCTACTATTCATGTATAAAATTTATACACACAACAGAGAGATGGGAGAAGTTAGGTCGTAATCCAGAATGAAGGGTTGTATGTGTATGTATGTATCATACTTTTGCTTTGCGTCTTCTGTCTACAATATTATGGCTTTAAATTCCCTGAATTCTGTTATTGAACTATTGAATACTTAGTACATATCAGGCCTTACTTATTAACTACACATAACTGTTTACTTACATATTAAGGATTCCTCGCTGGACTGAAAATAGAAAAGAAAAGAAAAAAAGAGAAGGTTAGGAATTTATAAAAACGACTGGTATTGTTAAATAAATTTTTATACTGATTTTATATGACAATAGATTAACGGAGAAGACAAAACAGGAAAAACTATTATTTAAAAGGCCTTCAGAACGTCATAACCCCTAACCAGATATGCAAGGAGAGGAGTTAATTTGAATTCTGTTACAAACTAGTACCCATAGGAAGTTTATATCAAAATCCAATCCAAAAGCTTCAAAAGTTTCACTATCATGATTGAGAAAACGAATTGAAAGTTTTATTGTGATTCTCTTGGCTCACAAACACAAGTTTGATTGTGGGATCCCATAGAATAGAAATACTTTCATTACAAAGTCGTACCAATTTTTGGGGTTAATAACCCAGTTTAAGTCAATTCTTCCTTTTTATACAGTGTAGATTGTGTTCATAGTAATTGTTTTTTCTTTCTTTTTTTCAATTTAATTTTGGATTTAAAAATATTTTCGATAAATTGCGTACGTGTGCATGTACTATTACTTTTTCTAACAATTGGTACTTGAGCCTGAAGCCCGAAGCATATTCTATATGTTTCAGCAATCATCCCATAGCCCTACTTTATATTTTTACAGTCCCCTTGTTGCGAGCATATGACTTGTTTCCATTTCTTCAATCTCTTTTTGCTGTTTCAGCTAAGCAAGTGATTAGTTTTCTGTAGCAAGTTCTAGGATAATGGGGTTGCCTTTCTATCGTTGCCTAGAAACAACGCCCTCCGAATTTTTGGTCTAATGGTGAGGAATCTTGCTGATTAATGATTCATAATTATTTTTCCCAATAGCTTTATAACACGAACAATTGTTTTTCTTATTTGTCGGCTAAACTGCCGTTTTATGCTAAAAACGAAGTGGAATGTTTTAACCTTTAAGCCCCCAACTCGACACAATTCGACGCAAAATGTAACCGCCCACCATGTTTTAAAATCCCATATGAACCCGAAAATATTAAAAGAACGCATTTTTGAGGACGTGATGCAGTGGTACAGTGATTAAAGTACTCGAATTACTGTAAATAAAAGAAAGAAAGCAAGGTCGCTAAGAAAATTTTGCAGAAACTCAAATTCACTGAATACAAAAGCTGAAGTTTGATTGGATTCATTCAATGTTCATTGATTTTCAGGCTGGAATGATCATAACAGTGAATCCTTCAATTAATCAATGAGTTATGTTGTACCAAAAATGTGGCATAAACTGTTTCTAAATACCACAAACCAAAACATAGTAGAAAGGAATAATGGCAATCCTTTTATTCTAGAACTTGCAAAATTGTCCAATAACTTGCTTGACAGGAGAACACAGAACACAGGGTAAAGAAATTAAGACAATTTTATGTAAAAAATAAAACCTAAGCAATTCAAAATTGTTTAAATGTGAAAACTGTACTTCGAGAGAAAAAAGTTTCTAAATTTACAAGGCAAAAACATATAACGTGGGTTTGTCGTGCCACCCTTAAACAAGTTGCACGACCTTAGCTCAATTTTTTTTGGCATTTTTTTAATTGCCTTTGATAGAACCAACCTATCTTAGCCAAAGCAAACTCTCTCTAATCCTCTAAGTGGAATATCGAAATATTGCAAAAAAAATACAATGTATTGGGTACCCTACTAGTCTAGAGGATGGAGTACTTGTAAGTAAGAGTGAAGGCTGTTGGTCTATAACTGTGACCATGACCATGAAAACCAAAATGGTTGACCAAATATCACCCTGATACTGAGTTTCGTAAGGCTGTTACTTGTCTTTGAAGTAAATTTCTTTTAAAAATACCGCCGTAATCAATATGGCAGCTTGGTTTTCAAACCAGTAATCAGTATCAGGCTTAAAGACAAATATACCTTATTTGGCTCTTATAATGTGCTTGGATGGGCAGGATTGATAAAAGTGATATGCCTAGATTCTCACATCACTCTGGTTACATGTGCTTGTCTATGGGCCGTAGCATTTATAGTTTAAAATCAAGACAAAACGATAATTTAAACAAATTTTTTCATGGCAATTAGAATTAGAAAACTGCTGAGAGAAAACCAATTTTTCTTCCAATTTCTTTATGCCTGAGTTAAGAGCTCTCTTGTGGTGAACTAACACGACGCTGCTCTCTTGACTAGGGCGACTTCTGATGTACGGTGTTAGTACTAAAAAAATTTGCTTCGTTTTTTTTTGTGTTTAGTTTGATGAAGAATGAAGAAAAAAAAATGCAAAACTATGGCAACCCTGTTAATAGTTTATAGAGAATTCTTAGTCATTTTGAAAACTTATCTTTTTAAAAACTAAAGTGTTTCTTAAAATTTTATATGAATTCAGTAAATATTCTTCAAATAATTAAAAAAAAATATTTTTATTTCATTTTTTAATATTTTCATACTTTTATCACCTAAAATACTCATATTAACAGGAATTCGTTTTGGGATTTCTGGTTCAAATCTGTCGTTTATTTTTTTTTTTTTTTTATTTTGTTTTGTTTGATTTTCGTTTGAGAATTATTTCGATCGTTCGTTTTGTATTACTTGCGGTATTTATCGATTACATTTAGAATTTTACACTTGCGTTTCATGTAATCGACATGTAAAATTAATTGCGTTTACGAGTAGAAGATTGGAAAAGTGATTCCATTTAATTGCGGCTTATGAAAGTGACTAAATTTATTGAAAGCAATAGCAATTCAACGCCTATAATAACACGTAGACTTACGCTTACAAAGTATTGAATCATTGAATCATTATTTATTTATTGAATATAAAATACAAAAAAAAACAAACAAAAAAAAGGTATTGCTAGTGCTTGGTTGGGTTGCCTTAAAATGCAAATTTCAACTCTGTGTGGTGATTATTTTTTTATTGCTGTTCGTAGCCTATTCGATGCGATTCATATTGGAGCGTTGTTGTCGTAAATGGCATAAATTATAATGAAACTGGCAAATAAAACAAAAAAAAGGTATGGTGAGGCAGAGCGTTTGTGATGGCAAAAAAAAAAAAAAAAAAAAAAAAAAAAAAAAAAAAAAAACCTTTAAATAGACTTAAAAGTTGGTTTTGGTTTAAGGCTGGCTGGCTAGCTGGCTGGCTGGCTGATGATTCATGTTTTGGGATTTCTTATGCAAAACGTTGTGTTCGTTTTCATTTTTTCTGTTTGTCTTTTGTTGTGGTTTTTTTGTTTTCCCTTTATTTATTATTTTTATTTAAATTTATTGTAGTTGTTTTTGTATTTAAATATTTATTATTTATTATTATTATTATTGTTGTTGTTGTTGTATTTATTTATTTATTTTTTTTCTTAATAAAGCTTTGATTTGTTTGTTTTTTGGCTTATCGTCATAATTTTCTTACATTTCTTATGAATGACTGACAAGTTAAGTCAAGCCAAGCCAAGCCAAGCCAATCCAATCCAAGCCACTACACAGCCATCCATACATACGAGTATGCATTGTCAGTTGTTTTTCACTTTAAATTCTCTAAATGGCTTTAATGATCTTTCGCTTATACGATACAGCCAATACTAGTTGCTGGAGAAAAGGTGGCGAGTGGTGTTTAAGGGGATTGCGGATTTATGAAATGTTTCTACTGAATTAACTTATAGTCTCGAGGCATTATTCTTTTTTTTTTACTTTTATTTCTTGATTTGTTTCTTTATTTGTTTTTGGTTTTGTTTTTCATTTTCACTTGTTCATAATTTATATGAAATTGAGTTTTTCCCTCGCAAGTTATTTATTACGTTTGTGTGGCTGTCTTTATGAAAGGGAAATTTTTTTCCTTTTCTTTTGTTTTTTTTTTTTTTGGATTTTTACTTTTCGATGTTTCTTTTTGGATTTTTACTTTTCGATTTTCTATTTGGAATTATGATTTCCTCAGTATGATTAAACTGAATTCATTATGATCTCAAATACCATAAATTTATGGCCAGAAATATTCTCAAGTACTTACTCGATATTTTTTTTAAAGGTTCTTCCCCGAAAAATAAAATAAAATTTAATTATCACTTTAACAGAATAGACTGAAGGATTAAGAGCTAGATTCTCTGGAGTCTAAATCATTATTTACAACTCATTGCATAATCTACTAGAACAGCGAAATCGCCTATCTATTATTGAACCATTTTTTAGTATGGGTATTCAGCTACCCGACAGTAATTTTAATAAAAAAAAAATTGTTTCGATTTTTCTTCTCAGTATTTTCACTTAGGTTAGGTTAGGCTAGGTTAGAATGGTAGCTTTGATAGTAAAAGCTCACTTGAGCATTGTGATCGAGATGACGTTACGACCAAGTCCATGTAACTGGTTGGTGCGCTTTCTACCCATTGAGGATAAAAAGTGAGAATAGCGGTGGAGCAGTACTCCTCATTGTTCCAAGGTATATGTTGGCATCTCGAAAGAATTTCCTTGCAATGGCTAGGCTTGAAAGAGGTAAAGTGCATCCCTAATCGATTGAAGAGGATTCCGGGGTAATTGCGCCAGCCCTAGTGTGCTCATTGGCTCTACAAATTCCCGGAATGTCACTTAACTGAGTACCAAAAATTTTACTACGATTTTATGTGTTCAGGCTGAGGGATCTAAGTACCCACCACATGATATATACGGAACTAATCTCAAAAAACATCAATAGTAATGGCGCCTCTTAGGCGCTGTTCGTGTTAAAGAAAATAATAGAATGGCGTTACTTAGGCGCCATTCGGGTGCAAAGGGTTAAAGTAACGCACAGGACAAAAGAATAATCGAAAACTGACACCCAATTGTCCTGGCAATCCTATCATTGTAAAATCTACTAGAACAGGCTTATCGTGGTTATGGCAGATGGCAGCCCTATTATTTTAGAATCTATTAGAACAAGGTTTCACTTGGTTATTAATGAAACTAAAGTAACACAAAGAACAAAAGAAAAAACGAAAATCCAAAACTCTATTTTCTTGGTTATAACAGATGGCAATCATATCATTGTAGAATCTACTAGAACGGGCTTATCTTGATTTTGAAAGATGGCAATCTTATCATTATAGAATTTACTGTTTATTAATGAAACTAAAATAACGTACAGAACACAAAAAAACCGAAAATCTAAACTCTAAAGCAAACAAAGCAGTAATAATAAGAGATCCCTCTGAAGATAGGGTAATTCCACAAGCAGATGAAACTGTTCTTAGCCATGTTCAAAGTTATTTTTCAGCAAGCGCATACACTGCTACTTAATCTAAACCATTTTTCATTATCCTTGGCTGACTAAAACAAAGGAAGTATTTGCGAATACCGACAAGAAACTCAATGATCCTAAGGTTAGATGGCTAGAGAATAATAAAAAAATACCGGGAGGTTCCCATTAAAACAATAGCCTTCACCTGCCAGACTTCATTATCGAAGTGTTAATTGTTAAATGCTTTTTGAACAGCCGAATCTTAGATTTACCCTTAAGCTACCAGTTTACATATGTGCACTGCTCTACAGGATTACCTACAATTTAACATCCAGCCTTTTTATGCCATTTTTTGTATGTATTTCTCGTTTTTTCAAGACATCTGTGTTGAGGTTTGAATTCACCAAAGCTTGCCTAATGAAACACCACATTTCTTAACAGATTGCGGCGGCTAGTGAAGGTGTTACCGAAAGGAATTCTGCATTGGATTATGTGCGGGTGTTTTTAGTTTTTGGATGGAATATTCAGAAGCGCCCGGCTGGAAAATGTCTGAAATTTAATAGCTCGCAGGGAGAAATTAGGTTTCCTCTCCATGAATCCCTGCTAAGCGGGCGATTTCTCCCGTAATGAACAACGCAGAAATAGCTCAGATGGAAAGGGAAGGAGAAATTGGTAATGCATCATGAAGTCACCGTACTCTAGTAGCCTCAAAGTTCGGCCACCTTCTCTCAACAATTTTCTAGCATAAACTCTGAGAGTTAAATAAAATTACCATGAATTAAAAATCTGTCGTTCGGCATCGAATTTAAACTGTTGGTTCCACCACTCATGAATAAAAAATTAATGCTTACAACATGGGTGGTGTAAGAAACTAGGTTATCATTCTGACTGAAGGCTTCTAATGACGAATATGTTTAAAAATTTTATAAAAAATCGATGAAAATAAAACATCGAATTCAAAAAATAAATTTACTTACTCGGCGAGAATCTCGTGTACATATTTGCCAAACATTCGTATTTGTTTCTTGTCCATCGATTAAATTTTCGTTGAACACCTTTAAAAGTGCATAGCCGGTTGCGATTACTATCGTAACGACTGATCGGACATCTTTGTCCTTATAGCACGTAAAAATCTCACATTCTGATACGATCTGAAATAGATAAAGAGATAAACAGAAAATTAAAAAAAATATTATTTAAATACGAGTACATATGTACATACATTCGTACTCATATAGTAACCTTATGTATTATTTTGTATATAATTTAGGTATTTAGTTTCATTTAGTAAGTTAAGGGGGTAAATTCAATAAATGGTTTCATTCCCTAAGGATTTTTTCGTTGCTTTATTACTATTTCACATCGGTTTTTAGTTACAAAAATGAGAGGAGTAAGCTGAAAACTCCATACTTTTTGAAAAGGTACTATTTGGTGATTGTACTCTATACGTACTATTTTGAAGGTACTATTTTGTAGGTACTGTTTTGTAGGTACTGTTTTGTAGGTACTATTTTGTAGGTACTGTTTTGTAGGTATTATTTTGTAGGCACTATAATGTGGGTACTATTTTGTAGGCATTATTTTTAGATACTATTTTGTGGACACGATTCTGTAGGTACTATTTTGTAGGAACTATTTTGTAGGTACTACTTTGTAGGTACTGTTTTGTAGGTATTATTTTGTAGGTACTGTTTTGTAGGTATTATTTGATAGGTACTATTTTGTAGGCACTATTTTTAGATACTATTTTGTAGGTACTATTTTGTAGATACTATTTTGTAGACACTATAATGTGGGTACTATTTTGTAGGCATTATTTTTAGATACTATTTTGTGGACACTATTCTGTAGGTACTATTTTGTACGTACTATTTTGTAAGTATCATTATGTATTTATTATTTTGTAGGCACTATTTTTTAGATGCTATTTTGTAGGTACTATTTTGTAGATGCTATTTTGTAGGTACTATTTTGGAGATACTATTTGTAGCTATTATTTTGTAGATACTATTTTGTAGGTACTATCTTGCAGGCACTATTGTTTAAATACTATTTTTGTAGGTACTATTTTGCAGGTACTATTTTGTAGATAGTATTTTGTAGGTATTATCTTGCAGGCACTATTTTTTATATACTATTTTTGTAGTTACTATTTTTGTTGTCAGGTAAAGATCTTCGAACAGAAGCTGAAAATTTTGGTTTCAGAAAGAAATACCTCGAGTCCATGTTGAAATTTGCGGGTATCTTCCAAGCAGAAATCTATGCTAGGTTAACAGGTCTCATGGATTTACTGAACCACTTATATTGTGACAATTACTGGGAATCAGTCTACAACATGCGATTAGTGAGTGACGATGGTATGCATTCAATATATTATCAATGCTCAATAATTTTAATGCAATTTAAAACACAAAACCGATAACAATTTTACAGTTAAATTGCATTTTTAGGAATCTTTTTAATTAAAAACAACAACAATAAAAATGTGTTAAAATAATAAAAAAAATTCAAGATAAAATTGCCAAGAAAACAAAAAAAAATTATTTTTAAAATAAAACGCAATGAAATGAAAATGTATTTGCACTCTCTCTCTCTCTCTCTCTCTCTCTCTCTCTATCTATCTCTCTGTAAATGGTAAAACTTCATAATCGATTATAATTTGTAGCTCCGGTAGACGGTAGCCATTCACATTTTGTCAAGTCAATAATTGTTAGTCAATCACTGACTATACTTTCCATACCCCGCTTCACGCTCTAATAGTTGGGTGTTGGTGTAGCCACCAACAGAGGCAACACCTTCATGTCTGCCAGAAAGCACGAACAAAAAAAAAACAAAAACAAATAATATTTAAACATGCCCTCGTATATGACATCAGCTCACGTAGCAGCTCCACCGCATAATTGTTTTTTGTTTCTTTTTGTATGTTTTTTTTAATTTTTTTGTTTTTTTTTTTTTTGTTTTCCCCCATCAACTTGAATGCAAAACATACCCAAATTTTAAGTCTTGAAATTATTTTCGTAACGTCAAAATAAATAAAAATTCAATAAAACAAATAAATATTGACAGAGAACGAGAGATAGAGAGAGAAGCGAGAGAGCTAGAGAGAAAAAAACAAAAAAAAAATTATTAAACATTACGGCTTGTTTTACTTTAAATGGATTTTGTTTTGTTGATAATAAGTCAGTCTGGCAGACAGTCAGTCACGCAGTCTGATAGTCATTCTCTACGTCACGCCATAAGCCATTTTCTAGATTATTACTGGCAGTACATTTTTAAACAGGGAAGCCCAACCTTAAAATTGTATTTCGCATACATTTCATACAATTTCGTATTCCATTTTGTTTTCGTTTAAAGATCTCTGGGACAGACAAAAACCACATACCTGGGTGTTCGTTCCAATGATCATTTACATTAAATATTGAACAGGCCCACTTTATATGGCCAAAATGTGTGTGTGTTTTTTTCTATTTTGTTGTTTTGTTTTGTTAACGTTGTTTTCTTTGTTGTTGTTGTTATTGTTGTTGTTTATTATTATTGTATTTAAAATTTTTAAATTGTTTTTGTTTATTCAAACTGTGTTGATGTTATTGCTTTTGCCAGTGCCATAGAAAACAGTTGTTTTAATACCCTACACCATACCGTAAATGGTTAAAGTTTATCCGTTTTGGTAAGTCATAATAGTAATAACTTAACAACACACTCACTTTTACTAATTGACCCACAAACAAACACAGTCTAAATTTAATAGATAAGGTTACTCAAACCATTTCCATTTCCGTAGGAATTCTATTGTCAAACATTGTGACATGAGGTTCATAAATGAAATTTGCGATAAGAATGTAAGAAAAATAAATCGATTTTCTCTCGAGCATACGTTAGCCTAGGTTAGGTCAGGAACCTAGATCGTATTAAAGACATTTTTTTGATTCTACTGTGCCTATGGTACTATATTTCGTTTATAAACTGTTCGTCTTAATTCTTCAACTGTCCTATTGGTTTTATGAACCCATGGATCTTATTCAAATTATCTCTGACTGTACAAATATTTTCTTTGATGCTTGATTGTCCCAGAATATATCACCTCAGGGTCTTAATATGTTTCGACGACTTTCTGCTAACAATATTCTGCGCTTAATTAAGTAAAAAACCAAATTCCAAATCCATTGCTCTGTAGCCACTAGTAATTTGAACTTCGTGGCTTACACTTTCCGGAACGAACCGGAGACGATTCGATTTCAAGTGGTCCCCTGATGACTATAATCAAACACTGCATGCTTAGACATGTATGTCTGAACGTACAAACAATCCAAACAGACTACATATTTTAGATGTGGAGTCAAGAGAATCGGGAGACTTCGGCTCCATCACAAACTGCAACAAGTCAGATGGCACGAAAATGTGTTAATCTGTCAAGATTTGTTAGGAGTACTTGTTGATTTTCAAAGGAATCACAAGTATGCAGCACAAGATTAAGGAAACGAAAATTTTAATCGGTACTTCAAACTGAACCACATTGTGGGATTGTAAGTAAACCAAGCATTATAACTTAATACTCACGACATTATTGGGGTAAGAATGTAGGCGGTAATCTTAATTGAAGGACTGTAAAAGTAAAGAATTAACGGTCAAGTTTGGTACATGAGTACCCCTTAAACAGTATCCAATAACGGTCTCAATAACGACGATAATGATGACACTTATGACTTTTAGCAGGCTTTTCGTAGGACCATTATCCAGATTCCTTCCACGGCTCGCATCCGTAAATAGTCATACATCGCCTATTACCACATTGTTGTGCTAGTTTAGTGACTCTAATGTTTACCAAAGTATTACTTGGTCCCAGTATATTGATACTATTCAGCCATTTCGTTGAAAGATTTGCGGCATTATATAACTGTTGATGTTATCATGTGAAAACCTACAGCGATAATACTTTGTCTGTCTATGCAAAAGTGTGCTAATGTCTTTGCTGAAGGTATATTTCTTTTGAAACCTTATCGCTGCCCCGATACTTTCTTCTGGAAGACATTATAATGGTCTGATGGTCTATACCAGCCAACTCTGAAAAAAAAATTCTTCAATCACATGTCCATTTACTTTCTAGCCATCCATAACTATCTGCTCATAGTCATTAGTGACATGCATTATACCAATTGCCCATTCCTCCATGGTCGGTACTAATCTTTTTTGCAAAGTCTTAGAGCAAAATTAAATCATCTCGAGAGTTTAACAATTCCTCAGAATTTTTCAATGAATAAAACTGACTGAAATAAATTGCTCCCTTTAGTCAGGACTACAACCATGCATCTCATATTACCCATTCTGTTTTTTGGCCTCAAATTGTAAGTAAAACGTTACCGAGATGGGCCCTAAATCGTCTGTCATTTTCTAAAGATAAGTGCGGGTAAGTTGCCGTAGCCTGGCAGGTAGTGTGTTATCGATTGTTAGAAGTGAGGACTTGGGGTTCAAACCGCAGGTTCGATTGTTAGACGTGAGACCTTGGTTCAAACCCCAGGTTAGATATCTCCAACATAACGAAATACGAAAAAAAAAATTCTTCGACAAATTTCTCTCAGAAGATTTCTAGCAAATACTCGGAGAATAAATTTAATGTAGCATGAAGAAAATCTGTCGTTCGAAATCGCTTTAAACTGTAAGCCCCGTTGGTTCATGTATAAGGTTAACGCACACAACATAAGTGATGTGAGAAACTAGGTTTTAATCCTGACTGAAGGGTTACAATTACAACTGAAGGTTGTAATGAAGTGCGGGTAGAAACTAATGAAACTTGGCCTGTCGTTCTCAACTTATTTTTTTAATATCTTAGAAAAATTGAGATTTTTACAGTGCACTGTACTTGTATAGGTAAAGTCATTTAGGAATTGCAGTTAGTATAGTTAACCTAACTTTGTTTACACAAATGTTTGCAATTCTATGGAATTTTTATAGGGAAAAAAAATGTACCACATCATTACTATTGCTATGGTCCCTGATGTATTTCTTTATATACAGCGCTGTTCAAAAAAATAGTTTCACCTACTCTCTACTCGAAATCTCTTATATGAAGAAGTTTATGTAGAAAAGTAAAAGTACTTTGTTTACAGATCTCTTCTGAATATAATCTCGTTACTCTTCTTTAGTATAGATTTGGTCTCAAAGATGTTAGATGTCGTGGTGAATCTATTTTTTTGAACAGCATTGTATGTATGCGTTTAACAACTCCATATTAAATTACTTCTTAAAGGCTTACAATGAACATGTTTGGAGCCAAACAAACATACCCAGTAGGAAATTGATTGGTTTTCGATTAGTCATTAAAACGCTTAAAACACTACGATGGAATTGCTCTTTATCTAAATGGTAATCAGTAAATTAAAAGCCCAAGATTTTTATTGTATATGAACTGAAAAAAAACAAGTCAAGGCATGTTTAGAAATAAAATTTTTTTATTTTTCGTTGATTCTTTATTTGTTTTATTAAAAAAAACAAGAAAAAAAAATAAAATAAAAAAGCAAACTTGTTAATTGATTTAACCTTGATAAAAAAAAAATATTAAATAAAACTAAAACAAAGCACAATAACAAAAATAACAAAACAAAAATAATTTAAATTCTAATAGACAATGAAATTCTAAAATTTGGAGGAGAATTTCTGATGGTACTACCTACCATTTCTTTCCTATTTTTTTTTTTTTTTTTTTTTGATTATACAATAATACAAATAAATGCATTTGTTTAAAACAATATTTCAACAAAAAAAATTTGTTTATTTTTCCATTTGGAGCATAAAATATTCCCCATTTTTTTGATTTCAATTTAAGAAAATAACATGAGTTTCGTTATCATTTTATATGGAATTTCTCATATTTTTTTTTTAAATACAATTTATTTAAATCCCTCTTGTTTTTTATTTCATTTTAATTGTAAATAATTGTGTGTGAGCAGTTTTTACCAGTAAATATTTACTTTTATTATGTCTCTCTCTCTCTCTCTCTCTCTCTCAGTTTGTATTCATTAAGTTTGCTTGCTTGTGATAATAAGAAAACCCTTTTAAGATAAGAACTACGACTTTAAAAATACGGAAGAGATTGAATGTCATTTAGAAATGACATTTGTTTCTTTAGGGATTAGTTTATGCAACAATTTCAATTAATATTGAGTGACATTTTTTTTTTTTTTTTTTTTTTTTTTTTTTTTTTTTTTTGAAGAAAAATTATTCATTTTTCAATTTTTTTTTAATCGCATGTAACTATTGAAAGCATACGTCAGACAAGCCTCATAATCGTATTATTTATTAAAAATAATTGAACAAACAAATCATAAAAAAAAATAGCATTTAAATATCACCACCAAGATTAAATATATATAGGCTGTCTGAGAAACTGCGGTCAAAAATGTTCTACAGACAGATCACTGGTAATATTATTTGCGTCGGACAACAGTCATCCATGTCTTCCAACAGAAACTTACAGAATTTGTCAATTGATAACGGCCATTTTGTAAACCTATATACGTACATGCATACATAATTGGTCATTACAACCTTTTTTAGTAAGGATTACAACCTAGCTTCTCATACCACCAATGTTGTGTAGCGGGACTTACGACAGAGACTTACAAAATTTGTCAGTTGATAACGGCCATTTTGTAAACCTATATACGTACATGCATACATAATTGGTCATTACAACCTTTTTTAGTAAGGATTACAACCTAGCTTCTCATACCACCAATGTTGTGTAGCGGGACTTACGACAGAGACTTACAAAATTTGTCAGTTGATAACGGCCATTTTGTAAAGCTATATACATACATGCATACCTACACATAATTGGTCATTACAACTTTTTTTAGTAAGGATTACAACCTAGCTTCTCATACCACCAGATTTTCGAGATTTTTGAGTTTTTGCCTAAAATTAATATTTCAGTTGTCAAGATGTCTGATCTGGGATTTGAACCGCAGTGTCACGTCCAATAAGCCGACACACTACCAACTAGATTTGGGTGACGTTACCTAATGTATATTGTATAAAACTCTGTCATTTTAGTTCTGATTTATTCAGTCTGTCTTAACAAATTACTATGATGACGATCATAGACAACGATGTGTGGTCGGTCACTGAATGGGCTCCGGATCAGTTCAAAAATCTGTTTCAGCAATGAGGGTTATTGTATGCAGCCCTAGCGCTGACCGATTTCTTCCTCTTCTTTGGCTTTGGTAGAACTTGGTCAGCAAAGGGACTGCGTCCATCCTGTGACGTCACAACGGGCCGCTATGCGTGCTCAAGTGAGCTTTTTGATATCAGAGGCTACCACTTCGGACTAACCTAACCTAATGTGGGTTATTTCTAAATAAATGATCACGTTTTATCGGATTCGAAACAATACCAATCGACCTGAAATCCAAGAGTGTCTAATACATTTCCCAACTCTTTGGTAAGGATTTTGTGCTGGCTGAGGACAAAGTTGACCTGAAATGTATGACCTAAGTGCTACGCAGCTCATTGTTACATTGGATATTGCGCACGAGCAATTTGAAGACATAGGCATCTTAAGTGAAGATGGCCACCGAAATCAATCGATTTGCAGCTGTGAGACTGTTTACACAAAATACAATGATCCTGCCAGACAACATAACACATGCTACCGGACAAATTCAGTGTAATTTATACACCAGAGTCACGAAAAACTAAATATTTTAGATTCATTTCGTCCAGAGCAGATGTAATAGTATTCTGCACATAGTGGCATCAATATGTGTTTCAAACGAATAAAAAAATTTCAATGATATTTCACACACAGACTATGTTAGTTTAGTTTTAAAATATTCAGCATTCTATACATAGAACACCTCTTTCTCGTACTTTGGCCGTGGTATGACATAATTTTTCTGGGTATAACCTTGGATAGGTTGGTGAATAGAGTCCCAGTTTCTTTAATACATCAGGAGGTCATAATACATACATACATACATACATACATAATTGGCCATTACAACCCTTCAGTCAGGATTACGGCCGCCTAGCTTCTCACGACCAACTTATGTTGTGTGTGCTAATTCTTATACATAAGTGGCCGGGATCTACAGGTTTAAACGCCGACTCCCGAACCCGCACAGGATTTTTTTTTTGAGAAATTTTCATGGCAATGTTGTTGGGATTTACCTGCTCAGAGTTTCCTTGCCAGAAATGTCGTGAGGGAGGGAAGGCCGGCCGAAGAAATATTTGTTTTTTCCAAATATTGTCGGTTTGTGTGAGTGTCTTGACCGAGCGATGTCGAACCCTCGGCCGTTGGCTTTCGTCTAATTAGACCAACACTCACTACTACGTGAGAGCGTGACGGGCGGCTTCAGTAATGTACGCCGGTCATGAATGTGAGACCGAAGTGCCGAGAAGCTGATAACTCGCTTTGTGTAACAGCTTTGTAAAAGTGAGAGGCCCGTCCTATGTTACGAGCGCCAAAAGATGCGGCCGAGCAATAGAACTGCGTCACGAGTTTTCTATCTTGAGGCGGCGAGGCAGGGCGTTCAAGGTGATGAGTTTCTATCGTGCAGTGAGATAGTTGGAAGACGGGTATGAGTTAACCGTATACCGCCTAGTGTTGATGCAATGATGCTGAAGAGGAGTGCACCGTTAAGTGACATGGCCGCCAGAAAGTTAAAATCCATCCTTCATGAGAATGTCCGCAGAAGACCCGACCAACCTGATTTTGTTCGTCAATGCATGAAGTTGTTGTAAAACGGTAAACAGTGATTGCTTCTCTAGGCGTAAGCCCACCGTTCCAGCCCTCGATCGACAGTAGAATGGCGAGAAAACGAGATTGCAAAGGTAATAGACATAGGTCTTCCTAAATGCGTTCCTTTGTAATGTTTGGTAGCTTGGTTCAGGGCAGAAGCATTGCAGAGCTATCGGCGGAACTGTTGCAGACGCCGGTACTACAAAAGCCCCCGCCCGAACCGGGCCCCGCGCCGCGGCCGCGCCGGTTCAATGTTCAGAAGTAACGTTGAAGCGCGTCAGTCCGGAGTGAGATGCGCCGGCATGCAGAAGAAGAACTTTAACTGTGGCTGAAGGCACAGTGCGTCGTGACGCGGCTCCGGATTAAATACCTTAGCGCTCATGCATAGACTATTCTCCAAGGGAAAGGATAACTGTAGTGATGAACTCATAGCGGGAACTGAAGAAAGCTAAGCGCCGAGGAGTAGCACGGCTGATCAGGCAATTGATGAAGGCCTGACTAAAAGAAGGCCACAAGCGGAGGGCTACAGTTGCAGAAGTAGGACGCTTGAAGGGCGTCTAGTCGTAGTAAGTGGCGTGAAGGGCAATTTAGTCTGAGGTAAGTTCTCGTGTAGTTCGTTGGGATTAAAGAATTCGGCATCCGCGGATAGAACCTGTTTGTCTTATCGGAAAGGGACATCTTAGTGATACCGTCGAATAGCGGAACTGAGAGAAGCTAAAGCCCAGAAGTGCCTGACCCTCCTGACTTGTTCCTTACAGGAAGAGATGAAAAGACTGGCGTTGGGTGCGGTGGTTCGGTGTCTAACCCAAAATACTTTAAGAGCGTATCGAGAATGTGAGAATGCAAAGTATGTAACAGGGGAGGTCGTTTGTAAACAGCGCGATAGGCCCCAGAGTGAGGAGACGCAGATGATACCCGGCATTGTGGGGGTCGTGACAATGTCGGTTGTTTTGGTAAGCAAGTAATGGAAAGGGTGTATTTGTATAGGGAATTGCGTTCACCCTATCACAGAGTGTTGCGCAATTTATAATTTACCTAAAGGGAATACCGCTCTCTTTAATTATATCAATCGGTAAACTTTAAATAGCCATGTTTTGGATAATCGCATGACAAATACGCGTCTTGCCATTGTTAGAGGTACCGGGGGTTTCCTATGATTGGTGCACCTGTATTTAACGGCACTTGCCCGTTTGGTTATGCAGTGCACAAACATCATCTGTACTACCTGATACAGTAACGGCCTTGTATCACCGTATACTACATACATGTATGCATGTTATCCGAGTAGCATCCGTGTTATTGTTATAGGTTTTTAAATAAATTGCATTCGCTTTTCTAATTGTAACATCATATCGTCATCATCATCATCATCATAATTGATGATTACTGATCTCTACTACTCATATGAGTTGTGTTGAATACCAAATATGTTGACATTTTTTTTTCATTTTTTTTATTTGCCATACAAACTAAGAACAATTATTTGTAGCTTGTGAAACGTATAGCAAGTGACAGAAGCACGGCCAGAGTAATGACAAATAGCTGATCTTATAAAATGCTTTTTTGTAGTACAGACAGACAAATGTAATCCAAATGAAAGCGTAGTTGCTTACATAGAGAATATTTTACAACGTATACCACACTACAGACTTTGGGTGAAGTATTTTGTTTGGACTAGGGTTGGTAACATAACACACATGCATAATTGGCCCTTTAGTCAGGATTACAACCTAGCCTGTCACAACACCTATGTAAGGTGTTTTAACTTGATATATGAGTGGCAGGAGTTACAGTTTAAAGTCGACTCCGAACAATAGGTTTTTAAGAAATTTTTCATGGCAATTTTAACTCAGTGTTCTTGCCAGAAATCTGCTGAGAGCAAGTTACCAAAGAAATAATACTTCATACTTCGTTTTGTTGAAGATATCTGACCTAGGGTTTAAACCAAGGCCACATGTCTGATAAATCAACACTATCCTACTATGCTACGGCGACTTCAATCGTTCAAAAACACACATGCTGAATACATTATTGTTCATTACAATCCTAGACTTTTAAACCATTGCTGTTGTGTGTGTTGACGTTATCCATGAGCGACAGTACCTAGCTACTATGAGAGCGCTAGCAAAAATCTGCAGAGAAGAAATCAAAGAAATATTTCTTTTAATTTTTTTCATGACTGAATTTTGAGTTTTGAGCTCTTATTTGGTAAGACAATACACTATACATACAAAATTTAAAGAAGATACAAAGATAATCCGTGGTCTGCGCCCTACACAACTTAAGAGCTGACAATTACGTTCTATTACCTTTAGATAATGCATTCAAAATTATGGTTGTGTGGTCAGCAAATAAGCTTATCTTGAAATTACATGGAGTTTGCCAGAAGTAATAAGAAAAATTGCTGCGATTACTGTTTAATTATCCTCCTAGGCACTATCATCATATAGCATATCTCAATGTTCTTAAAAAGAAAAAACAAAAAACGCTTACATAAAACCCATGTACCGCTTTCTTAACGGCTAAAACAAAATGCCTTTGTTAGCACCACTCTCAATGTAACTGTCCTATGTTGATGTTAACCTCACTTTTCACAATTTCTGACATTTCTACTCATTTTTCTACCGCCCTGTGAATTTCTTTTTCCATTCCGAATACTTCATTAATTCCTAAAATGGATCTGTCGACTGCTTTTCAGAAAATTTCCAAATTTAAAATCAGTTTGTTTACGAATTTCATGAGTAGTTGGTGTTGTCTAGATCTGAGGCATTCAATACAAGCCTTTTGGTACCCCAATGGCGTAATTGGTAGTATGCTTAAAGAACCCTGAAGACTTGTACTCCATATTTTAGCCTGTTTTAATACATTAAGAGCATCTAGGTGAAATCTTAAGTCCAAAACGTTGTAATTAGCTCCCACAAGCACAATGTTTCATCGATAGTTTGTAGATTGTAGTTGACCTTTGCGTAACCTCTATTTGTCCATCTGTATCCGGTGTTAGTATAAGGAAACCACCAACACTACTTACTTGGAATGTTTTTTTTTTTTTTTTTATTCTACAAACACTTTTTCTGCAGTAGGGTACCCATCAGACCAGACTTGACAGCAACTTTTTCTGTTTTGACGTTTAGCTATGCCCATAAAGGAAGTGACTGTAAATATTTTAAATTGTGGTGTGTGAGAGAATTAATCATTTTCTGATGAAATTCTCAAATTAAATGAAATAAAATGAACTGAAAAGAAAGAAAGAAAACTGCGAAACATACGTTAAAAAAGAAGAAGAAAAAAACAACAACAACAACAAAAACAACAGATGAAATCAGCAAATCAAAGAGTTACACAAGTTATGACACTCGTTTTAACGCATTATGGTCAGATTGAAGAAAACGAACAAGAAAATAAGAAAATAACTCAGCAAGTTAATAAATATTAATTGTATTAACGCCAAGCAAAAATGTTACAAAGTCAAAACAGACTAAGTCTGTTTTATTGTTTTGTTTCTTAAATTTTATTTCATTGATAGGTAAGTTAAATACAGAAGAGTTTGGCAAATTCTATCCTTACATAACATATTTGGCCATTACAACCCTTCAGTCAGGATTACGGTCTAGCTTCTCACACCATTTATGTTGTGTGTGTTAATTTTATAAAAGAGTGGCGGGACCTACAATTTAAAGTCGACTCTGAATGACAGATTTTTGAGAAACTTTACATGGCAATTTTCTACTTACTCTCATAGTTTTTGCCAGAAATCTGCTGAGAGGAAGACGCCGAAGAAATATTTTTTTCATATTTCGTTTTCGATGTCTGACCGGGGATTCGAACCCTGGCCTTTCATCTAATAAGCCAACACACAATCCACTGGACTGCGACAACTTAATTTCTATCCTTACACAAAAAATTTATTTGCCATCTGAATTGTTCATTAATCTACAAACTAAACAAGTCGAATATCGCAAAACCTTGTCTAACAAATAGTTGTTTGATAAAAATCAGCACACCTACAACTGCACACAAAAAGAAAATTGACTTAAAGTGGGATATTAACCCTAAATTTGGTACGACTTTATAATGAAAGTAATTCTATATGCGATGGGATCCCATGATCAAAGTTTTTTTCTTGTGAGCCAAGAGAATCGTTTTCTCAATCATGATAGTGAAACTTTTAAAGCTTTTGGATTGGATTTTGATATAAACCCCTTACGGGTACTAATTTGTAACAGAATTTAAATTAACTCCTCTCCTTGCATATCTGGTTAGGAGTTATAACGTTCTTAATGCCTTTTAAATAATAGTTTTTCCTGCTTTGGGTTATAAGACATGAAAATTAAAAAAAAGTCTTCTCCGTTAATCTATTATCATATAAAATCAGTATAAAATTTTATTCCTAATCTTCTTTTTTTCTTTTTTTCTCTATTTTCAGTCCACCATGGAATCCTAAATATGTAAGTCAACCTTTATGGGTAGCTAATAAGTAACGGCTTATAGGCACTAAGTACTCAATAGTTCGATAACAGACTTCAGGGAATTTGAAGCAATAAGACGCAAAGCAAAAGTATGATACCTACATACACATACATAACTGGTCATTCATTACAATTCTTCATTTAGATTATGACCATGCTTCTTACATCACTGTTGTGTACATAAATTTTTACATTAATGGTGGTGGACCATACCAATTTAAATGACTCTGAACGACAAACTTTTTTGAGAAAACTTTTCCTTGGCAATTTTATTTTATTCTCAGATTTTTTGCAGAAAATCGGCTGATGGGAAGTCGCCGAAGAAATATTTTTTTTTCATATTTTCTCTTTGTGACAGATATCTGGGCTGGGTTTTGAACCGTGGCCCTCACTTTTAATACGCCAAACTATCTACTAGACTAAGGCTGGTTCTAAGTTCTACAACGTCCAAACAATCCTTTTGTCAGGATTACAACAATTCACATAGATATCCATGGCACCCTTGTTATATGTGTTAATCTGATAGGGGATCTACAATTTAACATCGACTTCGAACAACAGTTTTAAAATACTTTTCATGGTCATTTAATATTCTCTCAGAATTTTTACCAGAAGTCATCAAAAGAAATATTTTTTTTCCAATAGCTTGAGATCCCGTTCACATTACCTACTAGACTATGACGCCTTTTTGTATACCTTGGAGTGAAGTACTCAACGTTCTGCATCGACTAAAACAGACGGCTGTTCATCAGAGCACGATCTCTATTTTCTAAATAGCTTTGAACAGATCTGTAGAACCTTTGTGATCGTGGTGTATGTTGGTTAGATGTTGGACATAAAATTTCAAATTTTTTCCAATCAAATTATACGCCCAAGTCTAGGTAGTTCAATGAGTGGGGGTTTTTTGTTAAACCGATCTTTTTTCCTTTATCATTCATTTAAAATTAACTTATCTGTACTTAAGCAGTTTTTAACGCTTTCCTACATTATATCAGTGGCCTTAACGTTAATAAATTATTTAAACAATGTTACACATGCGTGCTATAGGCCAACTTCATTCGCCATAATTCGCAGAAATCCCAGGTAAATGTTGTATGATGTTTTTTTTCGTCTTCCTTTTGTTTGTCAAGTATTTCTACCTGTTGCCTGTATGTTTCTTTTTTTATTGGAAATTTCTTTTTGTTTTCTTTCTTTTTTACTGTTTGCATCACATACAAATATGGCCACAACAAAATGCATGAAATGAATGCATCATACAGTGTGGAAAAAAATTTTTTTGTAGTAAAAAGAGATGCAACACAGTAGTGTTGGAAGGTACTTTACAAAGCAGGGCCATTTTAGTTTGAAAAAGTAAAGTAAGTACCTCCGTATTAACGTAAACAATAAAAGCTACGAGGATAATTTATTAGCAACCCTGGACGTACAAAGCTGATAAGCACAAAAAAATAAAGAGATCTCTAGGAAAAGGTATTGGTAATCGGGAACTGGAAGAAGGATGAGAAAATTATGGACAGATAAATCGATTTACCTAGAACTGCACACACTTCATGGCTGTACAGAGTAGTTATAGAAGTTTTAAGAGCTACTCAAATGAGATCGACACTTCAGATTCGTTCGAGAAGTACTGGCATGTGTTCAACAGTTGCGCATAATCCTTAAGGCTTGTTTACTGCAGATTGCTCTTTAAAATATCCCTAAGGCTTATTCACTGCATATTGCTCTTTTGTTCTCCATGAAATAGAGCAACGGACACCAACTTCGGTTTAGATCGTCCATTGGCTCAACGGAATGTGTAGGCAATCCCAAATCTATCAACGTCTGTACTTATTGTAAGCGTTTGATAGATTGCGTCTGTTTAATTAGGAAGCTCTCTGCCAAAACACCAAATATCACGGCATCATATGGAAGAGCTAACTAAGCTGGAACATGAACGCATTACCACTAAGGCGGCAATTGCATTGTATTGATGTAAGGAAGACTTGAACTGAGTTATCATCACTTAAAGTTTATATTGTCTGTTCGACTGTGTAATCAAAGCGAACCTATTTCAAGTTTTCATGAATTGGAGAAAAAAATTGGCTCGGGAGAAAGGGAATCATGCGTCCAAAGCAGTCATTGTCATTATCTGCGTACCACCAAATTCAAATAGCGACAAACGTGGCAATAAAACTAAGCATCTAAAGGGAATAATTATGTCTTCCTCTTGATCTGAATCTCCCTATTG
>QOCX01002514.1:0-21855 GCA_005959815.1 Sarcophaga bullata | reverse complement strand
TAGTTTTAATTCTATAAAGATAAAATGTTTTGTTTTTCATGTGCACGAAATAAGCTGTGAGCCACTGTATTTAAGATAAGATAATATTAATGTTAAAATCACTGAAAAGTTCTTTGTGCAAGAACTGCATGAAATGCATAAATTTTCTGTACATTACAGAATTATTTTCTTCAGAAATAATTTCTTGGCTGTAAACAACTAAATGTTTGCCTAAGTCACGACACCCTTACACGACATGTTTTTTCATGTGTTTTACTTAAGTTGAATAATTTTTAAAGTTTTTTGTTTTCTAATAACAATTAAAATTGTTAATTTTATGTTAAAAAACAAATTTATTAATCCGATAAAATATTGCTTTTAGCTGGCAAATTAGAGCACACATAATGCAACGCCTAAAAACGTTTGTACGTGGCATAGGCATTTGTCATCACATGTTATACATACGAATTAATTAAGCTGTAATTTAAATTTTGTTAAAAAAACAAACCTTTTTGTATTCTTTGAAACTAGCAATATTTTAAGTGCCATATACGACATGTAACTGTTAAAGAATGTAAAATTTAATATTTACAGCGTAAAAAAAGAACATTGCACATACAATATTTTTGCAGAAATCGGAAAAAAGACAGTTTTTGATCTTAATAAAAATAGTTCAAAACAAAAACTTTTAATCATTTTTAACGATAGCAAAGTACAGTGATATTTTTTATAGATAAACAAGTGTGTACTCTACAGAGTTTAAGTATAATGAAAATTTTGTAATCTCACTTTGAACTAGTTTGATGTGATATCGTGTAAGGGTGCCTTTATGGTAAATGTATGGGTAGAGTTCTTATTTCTTTAGTTCGTATAAAGGCGAATTAAAAATAGTGTATCGTACAGTTGTTAACATTTAAGAGGTAACTTCATTTTGACTCATTTTTATTAAGACACAACAATGCTACATTTTTCCTTGGTATTACTTTTGATGCACAAACACACCATATTGTACATAAATCTTCTTTTTACAGGTAGATATAAGAGAATATTGAGGAATTAACCTGCTACATGATTAGTTTTTCTTAGAAAGGTCGGCTTAATATGCTGCTTTAATTTCAAATAAAGACCCGTAATCATGACATACGCAAAGTAAATAAATATGCATTATAAATTATTTCACTAGGTATGCGATTATTTAAATACCGATTTCTCTAATTCAATGGAGATATTCCACATCTCCCTACCAGTACCGACACTCCCTCATGCTTAAAAATAGCCTAAGTATTGTTAGACGGAAACTTAGTACTGCTTTTTATCTGCTCCATGAAGGTGTATTATAAATAAAATACTAACTCAAACGAGATTTACATGGGTTGTTAGTGTTTATAATGGTTGCTTTTACTCAAATCAAAATCTCATTGTTTCCCCTAGTGAATCCCTATTGGAATACAATAAAACCTTGAAGTGCAAATTAGGCTGATGTTATTGCCTTCAGATTTTTACAAGTGAAGTTCTGTGGAATATCACTTGCAAATGAGGTGGAAAGATTCCATGTACCGGGGTTAGACTAAGAAGACTGCGGGAGCCATTAAGCACTAGCTTCAGTCGGGTGGGCGGTTCGTGTCTGCTTGTATACAACCTAAAGATACATAAAACTTATTATAGACTCCCTGGTTTTTTAGGAAATCACTCAATCGGTTAATCAATTCGGAAAATCCTAAATTGGATTATCCTTGGAAATGGGAAAAACTATGGAAGGACTAACTAATGTCAGCATTCCTAGGTGGTAGTAGAATCCACGTCTCTTGACCCTCCCAAACCTATATCCATTTGACGCAAAAAAAAAAAGATTACAGGATCCCAAATAAAATTCTAATTAACGAAAATTAATCCATGAAAGAAAAAACCTGACTTTACCAAATTCATTATCATAAATTGTTGAATTTATTGTTAACTAAAGAAAAACTTTAAAGGAAGAATTAAATGAAGAAAATAAATTTTAGCTGTCCTGAATTGAAAAATATAAAATATTATGGGAATTTAGATGTTAAAATATATAAACGCGAACCATTTATAAATTATTGAAAGAAATCATATAGTATAGTAGATATTTAGTATAGGTAATTAAAAAGGGAAAGAAATATGATATTCTCTCACCCACATTACTGTTTCGTCGCAGAGGCCACCGGATCTTTTACGATAATGGAGCATCCAATTGTTATGGAGAATTACAGAGTTTGCCGATATGGATAATAGTCGATAATTAAAGATATCTTGATAATCAATCACAAGCTAACAAATACATTATAATTAATATAACTTTATATAAAATATATCTTCGAAAAATTCCAGAATGGATAAATGGTCTTAGCGTTAGATTAATAAAGATTTACACAAGTATCACCGTTTGGAGAAATATCGCACAAATGTAACCGAGTAGGATAACCGATTATTGATAAGATATATATATATATATAGACAATAGTTGATACAAACTTAAATATAATATTAATTGGAAAAATTTAATAGACTGTTAATAGTTTTACTTAACTTTACAGTAAATGGCTGCGGGAAGCAGTTGGTAGATATTGTTACATGCTATGCTCTTGAGAAAGTTGATTAATCTGATGAATATTCGTAGAGTATATGAAAATAGATATTGGTGCATGTGATGTTCTTGAGAAAGGATATTATTCCGATGAATATTCGTAGACTATATGAAAGTAGATATTAGTGCAAGTGATGTTCTTGAGGAAGTTGATTAATCTGACGTATAGTCGAGGAGAAGATGGATGTAGATGTTGGATATAGATGCCGGTTGTGCTCCCGAGAAGACGTTGATTATGATGAAAGTTTGTTCAGGTGATTTAACAACTACTGGGATCCTCCGTTCCTGCTCTCACTGCCCTCTTCAATAAAAGAAACTTCCTTCTATCTCACGCGCCCTATCCTTCCTCCGCACTAAATGTTTATAACGAAATAAATCTCCCTTTTGAAGATGTTTTTGGATTCACAAAAAATTAAAATTTCCTCTTTAATTCAAGTTAAAGCACACCGACACTATACACTTTCCCGAATTGAAAAAATAAAATATTCAAATACACTCTAATAGAGATATGATCATAGCTACCTTTTTTATATGACCGTCCTCCTTCAGATTTGAAAAGTAAAAGAAAGAATTTCAGGCCGTGAGCGGAAATGTAAGAAAAAATGTCAAATGCCTAAATGTCAATTGTACCACTGAACACATTTAACTCGTTTAGATTTCCAAATTATCAAATTTGCGAGGTTTTGCATACAATACAAAAGTAACGATCGTCCTTATGCCAATGAAATAAAGCAAATGCATGAAGCTTTAATGTAAAATGCCCACTCATAAAAAGAAATAAAAATAAATCATTTAATTTGATAAACGACCATTACAAAGGTTAAATTTACTCTCATAAACAAAGAGTACCTATGTAGATACTATGTAAGCACTACAGAGGAAGTGCTTATATGCACATTGACACATTTCTTTCTATCAGGACAACGGTCAGAAGCACGTTACGAAACTGTAACTTATGCATAATTGTTCAAAACTAGTCCAAACACCGCCAAAGGAACCTGATTATTGATTATGATTGGAAAAAGCTCTATACAATACAGTGGTGCAGTTGGAATGGAGCAACATAACCACAGAATTTTATACCCATCTCGTGCAGTTGTGCTGTAATAAAAGCAACTTTATTTTAGTTCCAAGTTTTAAAACAATGCATTTTATTTGTTTGTCCAATTATGCGTTTTACATGAAATTCGTTAAAATTTCTTTCTCTCTGTGCTTAAAAAATATTTTGAAATAAAAAATTCTAAGTATTATACATGCATTGTTTGAAAGCTTTTTAAATTATCTATAAATCCGCATAAAAATGATTGAAGTATTTGCATTGAAGTGGAAATGCATTTGAATAACCTCATAATTAGTATCCAATTACACATTTGAGTCACTGCAGAAGTTGAGCTATAGTACTCTAAAAAATTACCAAAATATTACATTGCTACACAAGTGCAAATTAAATAATGACAACGTGACACTAATCGCTAGAATCCTTATATGATGGCAGTTGTGATAATTGTTATCAGAAAACTAAATTTTAATGTCTACTTTACACTTTTTGATTACAGGAAAAACACTTTTTGTTTAGCCTGACATTTACAACATTAGCATTAAGTTAAAAATTAACCCTTGAAATGAGGCATACATGTATACGACATAATTAGTTAACAGTTTATAAGTGTTATTATTTCGTTTATTAGTTATCTAAGTCATTGATATTGCACCTATCACACTTCTAGGATATACAGTTCAAAACACAGTTTAATAAAGTCATTTCATGTAAAATAAGGTTTTTTTTTAAACACCTTTTATTTTAATAGAAGAAAAATTATTTATAATCGCTAAAGAAAACTAAATTTCTACAGTCGTTATTTTAGTTTATTTGTATATACCATATGTACATATGTATGTCGCAATAATCCAATAAAAAAAATGGAAGAATTATTTCGCAAATCATGCGGGTATGAACATACATTTTTTAATCCATTCCCTCTTCTTTCGACTGTAATTTTCACCAAAGACATGACCTTTAATATTGGAATGACTTGAATTTTATGGTTTTTCATGTCTTTTTATTTATTCCTCGAGAGTAAAAACTTATCTAAAGAAATGCAACGTTTTATATAAGTTTTTTGAAGTTTCCTTTTGCTATAAAAAATATGCACCACTTATCACATGATTTAGTACACATACAAGCTTTTTACACATTGTTATGGAGATGTATGTAATTAATGGCGAAAGTCCCAATAAATCGAAAATTATTTAAAACTTTTACTTCAGTACACATGTATTGGTACCCAAAAACAATTGCTGAACGTACGCTATAATGTTGCGCTATGAATCGTCTGCTGTGATTTTGTAAAGGCGTTTTTACACGCTCTGTTTTTTGTTTTCATTTTGCATAAAGAATATGTAGGTGAAATTGTGTTTCTTTCCCTAAAAACGATACAAATAAACCATGCCGTCAGAAACCATGCCATCACGTAAATAAAAAAAATTACAACATGTATAGAAATTACCGTTAAGACTTGTTGTTCAAGATTAATAAATTGGCTGGAAAACATTTTTTCATTGGAAGTGGCAGTATAATCATTTCAATGCTAATGATGCATTCATAAATTGCTTTTTTCAGTTCAATGAATTAATTAATGACACGTGTTTGACGTAAATTGTGTAATATTAATTGAAACAAACATTCAACGTAAAAATCATGTTAAATCATGTTCACATAAATTTTTTTTAGTAAAAATAAAAAATAAATAAAGCATGCTTTGAATTGAGTATTGGCTATGCCAACGTGTTTTATGTAATGTTAATTTTTTTAAGTAACAAAAATGTAAAGTAATTATAATATAAATTTATATTAATTATATTACAGTGAAAAAAGAGGAGGGTATAGGAGAATAAAATATTTAATCTAGTTGTGTTTGTAGTTTACAAATACATAAACATTTGAAAGTATTAAACTTTCACTAATAAAAGGTCAAGGACGTACTTAAAATCTACAGTGCACTTGTAAAAGTTTACCAAGCAAATGATCGTTACAAATCGTTGCTGGCTTTCTAAATAAAAGTTGTTAATTACTTTCCAATTGTTTTTATTATTAATGCTCGTAACTATTTTGGTTTACTGAATTTATTTTTTATTTCATCATTTATTTATTGAATATTCAAATAAGTATTGAACTAACAACAATGAATTATTAAATCTTGTATCCAAAATACTAAACAATAACTTAGCAATTCTGAATACAGAATAATCAATTCAGGCTTATATTTGTTCAAGTACTTCAAAGTAGTAGAAAATGTTTCGGATTGAATATAATGTTTCTCAAGTATTCCTCAGTACATTTTTCAATGTCGCAGACAGTATTTATTTCTGAAATATTAGCATATCACGACGAAACTGTGAACATATGTTTTTGTTACTTTGAATTTTCTCTATCGGAGAAGAAAATTCAACGTTCCATAACAATATTGAACTGGTGGACGACTTTAATCGATATTTTAAAAACACTCGATACAACTTATCACTGAATTGAAATTATTCGATGTGTTTTTATTGATCAACATCGATTTTATTGATCAACATTTTATTCCATGAAATCGAATTTGAAATTTAATGTTTACATACTTTGTAACTATACTCTAATTTTGAAAACCGCCTAGCTGGAATAGTATAAGACAGTGGCGGATATAAACCGTTGCATAGTACAGCATATGATGATATGGAGTATAATGGGGACCAAGTCTAACACGAGATTTATCAAGGGACATCGAACGAACGTCTGTCTGGTCGCACCTTAACCCTTAATGGACATTATTAGTTACTCTATGATTTCAGAGATTCTTCGCAACGAATTTTCCACCAAAAAAAGTGCAGACAGAAAGTACAGAAGAAGTAGAATTCTCAGGGCCCCTTCAAACCTCTCAATTCATATAATGCTGGCAGGATTTAAGAAAGTTATTGCCTAGGAAAGCTTAATTAGTTAGGCATGCAAATGTGGTTACCCTCTGCTGGATCTTGGATCATGTCGGAATTCGCTGAAATGCGCAGACAGATCAACTTCTGCGGAGAGAAGTATTCCGCCGGTGAATCCAGTATTTCTATGAAATATGGGTTTTCAAGTATCTACTCGGCGAAAGGAAAGACATAGGAAGTCGGGTACTCTTTTTAAGGTTTTGTTGGGTAATTATTACAAGATGAAATCAGATCTCTGAATCAGATTATCCAGAAATACTAACCAGGAAATTATTTCTACTGACAGGATTGGAGAGGCATTATAGGTATACTCAATGTAAGCTGAGGGAAGTAAAATAAATCGTCTGGCGGTTTTTTCATTTTTTTCAAAATTTAATCGCTGAGTATTAAGCATGTTTTGCGATTAATAGATATAACACTGATGCTTATTCATGATAGTTTGCATCGAGAAAAATCGATATTTTATTTTAATGACCACCACTACAGTATTGCACGTATTACGTTTGGTAAGCAACATAAGTCATTATTTCGTTATTTATTGTCTTTTGTTCTTACATTTTTATTCATTCATTTTTATACATTAAAGAAAACATTTTCTCTAGCTGGAAGTTATTGTTTTTGGTGTGTGTTCTTATTGATCGTAAAATGCTTGGTAAGGATTTCCATACATGCTAATAAAAATAGTGCCATGCCATTAGTAAAGGAGGAAGTGTAATATGATTTATAGGCCGATTACGCATGCTGTTTGCCCGGTTTAGGTATCAGCCACTCTTGAGAATGAGATTCAACTTGTCAAATATCTTTAAAATTAAGACGTATCATTCTTGTTGCTATTTAGGTAACTGTTAGAGATTACAATCTAACTTAAGTCAATCAGTCGACCCTAATAAACTTCAAACTTTCAGGGTTCAGTACCACTGTTTTTAACGTGGAGTTTATTAATCACAGACTCATGTCTTATCACTGACTGGTGACCCACGACTAATTTACAGCATCGTTCTTTGCTTTATTTATACTTCTTTCTTTTGTTTGGCGATTTCATGATTTGTCTATTGTCATTCTAGAATTTTTGGTTATTGGTTAATTCCCATTCTCGTAAATTCCTTCTTATTGTTTGTATAATTCTGTTCAATGTTCGATGTGTATATTTTGTTGTTGTTTGTTTGACTTATTTCGCTAGTTTTCAGATTCTCGTTTAGTTTGTTTTGAGGAAAAGTTTACACTCGACTTAATTTTATTCAGTACCAAGATATTTTAAGTGAGGGCGTTTAGGCACAACTTAATGGGCTAGACTTTACAGCATATTTTTGTTAATAACGCTTTTCTTCCAGAGTTCATATTTTCTTACATAAAAATTGTTATACAGGGAACTCCAAATATTTATTTGATTTAATTCAATTTGCGAGGTCTACCAGAACATTATTCTACTTAAGTAAGCTTGGCGTTTGAATAGCAGTTGAAGTTAAATGCTACACGTCTTTGGAACTTAATACCACACTCACTACAATTAAATGGTAAAAATGGCTCAACGTATAATTGACACTAGGTATGCTATTACGCAAATGACGAGTTTTCCTCCTCAACGGAAATATTTCAAAAAAATTTCAGTTTTATAGATAATTACACAAATTATTTAAAAAAAAAATTAACAAAAAAGGGAAACACAATTAACGAATTTCATGTCAAACGCATAATTGAACAGTCAAGTAAAAGGCACTGCTTTAACACTTGGAATCAAAATCAAGTTGCGTTTTTTTCTACACGAGATGGGCATAAAATGCTTGGGTTATGTTGTTCCACTCTCGCCTAATTCCTTTTTTCAACTGCTCCACTGTGTTGTTACTAAATAAATAGAGCATACGGGCAAGTTTCTTCCAAACATGTTCAATAATCAGGGGAATCAGTCGGTGTTTGGAGTAGTTTTGAACAATTATGCATAAGTTACAGTTTCGCAACGTCATTCTGTGTGCACAAATATTATAATGAAATCATTTTACTGTCTAGATAGTGAACATACTCTTCTCCTCCACTGGAAACACATCCTCCCACAGTGCCGACACTCCCCATGCTTGAAAATAGGCTGAGTATTGTTAGTCAAAAACTCAATATTTGGCTTACGCCAAACGTACTTCTTTGTATTTGTTCCACTTAAGTTACATTCACTCTTATATGTAAGTACTACCTATATAATGCCTACATAGGTCCTCTTTACTTATGAGAGTAAATTTAACCTACATGGATCAGATAAAAATATGCAATAAAAATAGTGTACAAAATATAGTATAATACTACACGCACTGGCTCATCAAGCGGGCGGGGGCAATTTTCATAATATTTTAAAAACCACAATCAACACAAAAACAATCAAACACAAAAATTTTATGTAAAAAGCATAATTTATTTTTTACATCAATAACTCAAAAAACAAAAAAGTGTCTTTATTCTTAAAATTTGATTTCGCCAAATCTACTAGTTCTACTATTCCTGGAAGAATTAAAAGCGAATGCGTACATTTTTTTGTAAAGTTCCTGTCACGTACTGCAGGAATAATCTTATAGAGTTTTCACGCAAAAGGTTAAAACTGGTTTTAGCATTAAAATCATAAACAGCGATTTTGCGTTCACACTATAAGTTTTCTGAAATCTGTTTTTAACATTCATGACATTTCTGACTGTCAACAGCTGTTGTTGTTGTTTAAAGAAAAATAAAAAAATAAGAAAATTAAGAAATGAACAATAATTGAAAATTATTCTAAATATTGTAAAAAGAACTTTAAATAGTGGATCTATTTTAAAAATTGAAAAAGTGCTTGGAAATCAAGTAGTTTTAGATACCGGCTTTCTGTATTATTATATTTGTTTTGTCCATTGAAAACAAAGTTGTATTTTATAAAATGCTTAAAACCAATTCCAAAAAGCCTTTAAGATGGTTTAACACAATAATTTTGTATGGTAAGCCAGGTTTTAGTTTTGGGTTTAATGTTAAAATCAACTTTTGTATTAAACTACGCAGGGTGAAAGCACTATTGACTAATACATACGTAATTGATTACAAATCCTCAGCCATGATCACGACTATGGATGCCATCGGGATATATGAATGCCGAAATCTCGGGTTTTTCGGAATTGGCAAATTCTGAATCCCGGCATTTTTTAAAACTTGGCATTGGTTTTTTTTAATTAATTTACCTTATATACACTCATGTAGTTTTCAAGCGTATCATACATAATTGAGTAAATATTTTACATCACTCGCCATCGAATTGAAAGATGAAATAGCTTCCATTTTTGAAAAGTTAAACGTTGCCCTCTGTTAATATAGCTGATGATTTAGACAATCAACTTTCTAAAGAATTTATTCTTTCTGTTTAAATCACGAGGTGTTAGAGGTGAATAGTTATATCCTGCATAAAATATGAGCTATCTTGAAACATTTTTCCCTCAAATGTAGATTGCGAAAGATGTTTTTCAGCGGCAGCGTATGTTCGAACAAAATTGAGTCTCCTCGAAGAAAAATTATTTAAAACAATGAATATATTAATATATACACTAATGTTTTATGTATGTATGTCTGTAGACACAGATGAATTATTTTAATTTTGTTAATTTATGGTTTTTTTTTGATTTCTGCTTTTTTATTATATAAAATGTGTATTGTGAAAAAGATCAAAACTTAAGGAATTTTTAATAAAACAATTGTTTTTAGTTTATATTTATTAAGAGAATATCCTGAAATCCTGAAATCCCTTTACCCACGAAATTTGGGGATTATAACCCCGAATTGTTCCGAAATCGAAATTGATTTTTAAAAATCAATGCCGTTTGGCATCCCTAATTTCTCAAATGTCTGTTAATATTATACCGAACAACGGATTTTTAAGAGATTTCATGGAAATTTTTTCTTGAAAATTTTTTTTTAATATTTTGTATTTTGCTAGAGATGGGTGACCTGGGATCATCACCAAATGCGCTTCTAATCAAATGTAATATAAACCTTATAATTAAATTTGTGGAAGCAACGTAATTTTGTTAATTTTTTCTTTAAAATTTTAATATATTTTAAAGAGGTTAAAAAATTTTTTTAGCATTTTGTATATAAACATTAAATGTACACTTAATAGAAATAAAATAATGTCACAAACTATTATTATTCAATTTATTAAACTACATTTTTAAATACAGATGTACATACTTAAAAAGTATTTTTTTTTTCTTTGCACTTTTATTAAGTGTTTTGCTTTCTTAATCTTTAATACGTAAATCTTGTATGTATACTTGTACATATATACCTAAATACCATCCACATAGATACATATAAAATGAAATACAAATGGTCTTAGTTGCATAAATTATTTTCAAAAGATTTCAACGTCAAGTTGATTAAAGCGGAAAAGAATACTTGAGCAAAAGATAATAAAATATTAACAATACATATTTAATTGAAGAATATTGAAGAGCCACATTTAACAAATTTTGGTAAGAAAAACCTGCCAGTCTAATTTAAAAGAAATTTGTTAATTCCCTAAATTTCAAATTAAGTTCATGTCGATTCATTTAAAAGGTAGAGAGACCAAAAACTAATCTAAACCACAAAAAATGCTAAAAAAGATTGTTAAATGTTGCTCTATTCTAACATTCAAGCAGATGTTTAACAAAAATCATTGAGAATACAATGCAATTTTCAACATGTAAAATGTTAAGGTGAAATGCTTAAATTAAAGAAAGATTTTTGTAAAGAAGATTTCATAAAATTTACAAAAACTTTATAAAATACTAAACCACTCATACATAAACATTTTTTATTTTTTTGTATTTGGCTAATTCAAACCTAAAAAAAAAGAATGTTTTTCTGGGTATCCTGTTGTGTTATGTTTCTACAATTTCTAATAACTTAGTACAGCAAAAAAAAAAAAATTGAATAAATCTGTGTGCAAAAACTGAATAGCAAGAAAGAACTGCTCAACTACCATTCCCTTGAAGACTCAACAAACTCACAGATATTAAATACATCTGTCAGAGCAGTGTGAGAAGATAGAAATTTTACTTGGTTTTGCGTGAGAGAAAATTCATTTGTTTTATTTGTTCAAATGTAAATCTATATTGTATATAGTATGTACATTTGTTCAACATCATTCGTAAAGGGCATTAGCATTAAAAAGTAAATATTAGGGATAGTAAACCTGTGAATATCAAATAAATCGATTACCATAATGAAAATTATGAAACTCACTCTTGTAATCTGTGATCATACTATTCTAGTTTGAAGAAATATTTTAACTCATGGTAAAATGTTAAGAAACCATATTCATCCCTATTGAAGGAGTTTACATTGTATAATTTCAAAAATTATCACTGCTAATGGTTTTCGTTCTTTGTTTTTTTTTTTGAGATTTTCTCTTTTCGTTGGCTTTATGCCCACAATGTGTTTCCGTCTGTATTTCTTTTGATTTTATTTTATTTTCAATGTGTTAATTAATTCTGCAATTCAAGTGGCGAATATCGTTTGTTTATGCACGTGCCTTTAAAAATCCTGCGGTCCTAACTAATAAAACAGACACAACAGAGCCAACTGCAATTGAAAAATAAAGTAACATAGAGTAACGTTGTCTAATTTTGTTCAAAGTGGTTAGTAACAGTTTCCACTTCTGTTTTAAGTGAAAATTAAAAATGATATTTGAGTAAGTAATCCATAAAATGCATGGATTAAATGAAAATTGAAATTGAAAGTAAAACGTAAACAATTTAGTGGCAAGTTTAAGAAGCTGAGTTTCTATACTGTGCCTCATTATATAGAAGCGTAGACTATTGAGTTAATATTTAAGAAAAAATTATTTATTGTTCATAAAGTTCTTGGATGTACAGCTGCGGTCAAAATAATAGCTCCAAGTTAAAATTTTTATTAAGTCCGCTTTCCAAAGGCCTTCAATACTGTTTCGTTTCATTGCAGATACTCCTTTCTTTATGTCCGTTCACAGATTTTCGATGGATTCCAAATCCGGGGATTGTGCAGGCCGCTCCATCACTTTGACTGAGTTCTCGCTGAACCACTTTCTTTGCCATTTTGCTGTGTGTTTTGTGTTATTATCTTGCTGGAAGACCCACATCGGCGGCATTTCGTGGGAAGTATACGGTAACATTATTTCATCATGGATTCGTTCATATACCGATGCATCCATTATGGTTTTTAACCAATGATATGAAAAACAGCCTGATACACCTTGTTATGAAAAACAGCGCTATACCATAATACTACAACCGCCATTATTGATAGTTTTTTCTGTAAACTGGAGCTTGTATTCACTATTAGGCGGTCTGCGAACAAAATATCACCAAAAAGAACATTTTGGACCCATCTGTCCATAGCACGTTCCTCCATTTCCTTGGTCCAATTAGATATGCTTTTGCGAACGACAGCCGTTTGGCAACATGCTCAGAGGAACGGAGCGGCACTTTTCGGGCACTATAAGCATTAAGATTGTTGTCTCGTAGTCTTCGACGAATAGTTTCCACACTTACCGGCACATCTAACTCTTTTTGGAGTTCCATAGCTGACATAACGGATTGCTTTTAGTCTTCAAACTAAAAGTTTTAACATTAAGGGTGACAAAATTCACTTTCTACCACGGGATTCCACTTTTGGCTCATATCTCAAGGCATTTATTATCATTTTATTAGAACAGTCCAGCAATTTTCTGATTTCGGAGTACGATTTCCCTTCAGATGACAATTTTTTTATTAGATCACGTTTTTAAGGCAACCATTGCTATATAATTTTAACAAGAATATTGTGTAATTCTACACAAAAATGTGCCAACAATCTTTTCAATTGTATTTCTTTTCGGTGATTCTTTTTTTTTAGATAATTTGAGAAACTGAAATTAGCAAAACCCAACTGGTGCTATTAAATTGACGGTCAAAATTTTAGAAAATACAAATGCTGTCTGAGAGAATACAAAATATGTAACTATTTTTTACACTGAGAAAAAAATAATAGTAAACTGGTAAAATTTTTACGTCTTTCGAAACAGATTATTGTAACTGGTGCTGTGATATTGACCGGCACTGTATATTCCATTGAAAATCAGAAATAAATACGATTTATCAAAAATAGCTTATTTGTCTATTTATGGTTGTTTATATTTTATTTTCTTTGCATTGTATTAGGGTTTCATAACTGTAGGCGAACTTTTTATGAATTAACTAAATACGCGTTAATAATCCAAAATAAAGAATAAGAAGATATATTATAATGGATAAAGTCTTCTCCATCTTCTTTAAATAAACCGAAAAACTTCGCTTACACTGCTTCATTGATTGATCGCCATTCATCGTGAAATATGCTTTCGTCTGCCTCTCCACCGATAATTTTTTTTCCCTATATTAATGAAAGTATTTTCACCGTAGCATTTTGTTCAAAAATTTAAAAACGTTTAATTTTAAGCATTTATTAAAATTTTAAATTATGAAACTGAACTTGATATAGAATTCATTTAAATATTGTGTAAAGCGTCTATAGTTATGAAACATTAAGAAAAAAATTAAAGAAGCTAGTGAGCTTCCAAGTAACCTTAAAGGATATATGTAATAATACCTATGTAAATATGAACGCCAATGTATATATTTGTATATTTTTTTTGTCCTTTTAAAAAACGTTTGAAATATGACTCGTAGATTGCAAAATAAAAACAAAAATAAATTTGTGTTTAATCTTAAATTAAATTTTTCATTATCCGCACAATTTTGGTGTGCCACTGTTCACAACTTGTTTTTAACAACAAACATTGCATTTATTGTTATTCTCTTTTGTTTATACCCTTTGCGATAAACAATAACAATTATTACACCAATTGTTCTGGTTAGATCTTTGTAACGGAAATCTTCAAACCGCAACTGCTTTTCTTCCACGCACAGCGCTTTCTCACACAAGACTGACTGAACTTTTACTCTGACTTTGCATGCTTTGCCTTGCCTTTTATTAGTGGTGTAACCAGTCTGAATGAATGTTCTCGTAGTACGAAGGTTCGGGTCTTCGCCTTCTCGAGAATTCCATGAATGTAAACATGTTTTTTACATTCATGCATGCTTACTTGTTGTTGTTAGTGCATGTTTGTTGTACTTGTTGTTGGTTTACTTGTTTATCCCTCCTTCGTAATAGTGATCGTTGTTGCTATAGTTAGTTTATTTGTTAATCAAGTTTTGTTTTTGTAGCTTGTTACATCATTTTCTAAGAATAATACTATATAATCAATGTACATTGCTTGGTTTTAATTTCGAATTTAAACTACTTATTCGGTATGCTAGTTGTTGATCCTTAAGAACATATTAAACATTAAAACAAATTAAGCATCAGCATTGACGCTTTACATAAATAGTAGATCAATACTTTTATTACCCAGAATACTCAGAATTAGAATTCCTATTATGCTATGCATTGGAAGAAAAAAAAAAGAGAGGGGCAGTGCTGCTGCAATTTATTTTATAATGACTAGGTATATACCATGTCGTAATTGTTCTTCTTTCCGAAATTAAATTATTAAATTAAATAAATTCCTCAGCTTTTTTCTTTCTTTTGGTGTTTAATCAAATATAAGTCATACAAACAACTTACACACAACCCAAAACCTCCCTCGTGGCGGAATCAAACCAAACGCCTCGGCATTTGAAGTTCCTTATTTGCAAGTACTAGTCAACCCAGACGATCGGGGCATCTAATCCGATAGCTTATTTAAAAGTGATAATCTGGTACGTTGCCAACCAGATTGTAGAACTGAGTTTTGAGCTCTGGAAACCATCGTTTAGTCATCCCCAATATAACTTTTTATTAAAAGATACGCACCTTTATAAATTTAGAGACAGATAACAATTAAATTGTAATTAAATTAAACAATTTCTTTTTAATAAAGATTAAAAACTTGATACAGACTACCCAATATTTTCAGCATACCATCCTCCTACAATAACCTTTTCACAAGTGGCAAAAATTATACAAGATCATTTAATATCATTACAATCGCTAGAATAGAGAAATAATTTATTTTCCCGGGATCCAAACATAGGTTCGAACCTCTTTCCTTTAATAACTTGAAAACGTTAAATTTAATCTCCCTTTTATCCACACCAAAAGCAGACGACGTGTTAAAATGTACAGTAAACTCACATAACCCGAATAAGTAAGACCTATACGTGGTGCATTATTCTTTCAGGCACTTCTTTCTTTTCCTTTGATCGTAACATATTCGATCATTACAACTCTTAATTCCAAGATAAGTACCAAGTAAGTAGTAATTAATTGGGTATTCCATTTTTACACAAAAAATATAAAAGTTTCAATAAACTGCATCGGTAAAAAATTTATGTAATGTTATTAATACTATACATACCATTTACATACATTTATATAATAGGCAACACAGTCATGTTCCAACATTTAGCAAAATTCTTTCCCTGCCCAAAAAGTCTTATGAAAGTTTCTGTTATCGCATCAAACGGGATGTGGGTTCTCTTTCGTCTAAAGCTTCGTATCATTGCAGCCGCCATCATTAACGGGCCCTTTATATTATGTTTGTATTTTGTTACGTTTGTGAACCCGCCGTTTCTTTCTAACAAACGACTTTCGGAACATGCCCGCAACAAACCACCAATGTCAAATACAAGATTGATCCTAGGAGCCCGTTCGATTTACTCCCACTAAATACAACCTTCCTCCATGTCATTCCGAATGCTTAGATTCCCTTTTCGCTAGGCATACAGGAGGGCTAATCCCCACTTAAGTACAACATAAGAACATGATCACAGTATAACCGGCATGCTGCGATAAGTCCAACGAGGATTATGTACAATGAGGAAGGAACAGGGCGCCATCCTTTAATTATGAATCCATACACCTCCGTTCTCATAACCGGCTTTACCGACGCAATTGTTGACTTACATACCACATAAATATGTCACAAAGTGTTAACATACACTCCCATAGTACACGATTAGAATCATGTCATTTGTTGGTTGCTTAATGATTAAATTATAACTGTTTTCTTGCTATCATTTTTTGTTGTCGTTTGTTTGACTAAACGATCAAGAAGAGATGCTTAAAGCCTGCTAATGATTCACAGAACAGATTTGATAGGCGCGAATCACCCAAACGCAATATGAGCAACAGCTGATTCAAGTACGAGATGTTGGAAAAGCCCCTTATACCAAGTGGAACAAGCCGACGAATAAAGCTCCCCTTTAGATCACCTCTTGATCGTTTAGTCAGCAAAGCCCGACAACAAAAAAGATAGCAAGAAAACAGTATATTTTTACATATTTAAGGCAAGCACACATGACAGATGACTTTTTCGTGATCATCGAAACTCCATCGGTCGCAGTTTTTCAACTACCAAGACGGTTTGTCGCCTCCCAAATATTAGTCGGGCCAGCCACCAACCCGCTTATTTTCAAAAAATCTTATTAAACTTGTTGATAGATACAGCTGCTGGTCCTAGTCGCACTGGCATAATGGTGAAAAAGGCTGGACCGAAACCTGTAGACCATCCGTTAACCACAGAATTCCTTAAAAGCGACTGACAGCGTCGGATAACTATCTTCCTGCCAAATCTTCAACCGATTTTGCAGCAATTCTGGCTGGAAAGGACCCCCATTTTTTTTGGAAATTCGCGTACAAGACATAATTTTTCATAACGATAGCGATCATTTGTAGAATCCGATACTGTAATTTTCTTCCTAACGATTGACCTTTTGGGGACGCCGTGTTAAATCACCATTTAGAATCTTTCAAAATTCCAGAAAGTCCGCTAGCTATGCTCAACTTATCACCTCCTTAGCACTCAAGGCTAACGGTCCATAATTGATCGATCGTATGCATCGCTGTTGCTTACACTGCCACGCCCCAAAAATAATTCGTCACACAATGTTCACCCGCATTTTGCATTTCTTCCTAATGAAACGAGTTCATTATTTTCCCACTATCAATAGGTAGATGTAGTCTTTGGCACGAAGCAAATTCGATTTCTCCAAACTTATGATTGGCACCCTCCTTCTTAACCATCTGCCCTTCCTAGATGGCCAGTGACGTTAGTCCCTAGCATTTCATGAAGAACATCCGCCAGTTAGGCGGAAGGAACCTGTCCGCGTGTGAGTTGGTCCGGACAAGTATTGAGAGGATCTGAAGGTTTGTGTAGGGAGGTTTTTCAATAGAAAGAATTTTTACATGGGGGTGCGCTAAAAGGACGGCACTTTCAGGCATTACTTAAACACAAGCGGGTGCTAGTTTGTATCCAGTAGTGTCCAACGGGAAGGCTATAACAGATCGATAACAGATTTAATAAGGAACAGGAACTGTTAAGACGTTTCAGATGTATATATGTATCTAACATTCGTGTAAAGGACATCCCCCTTATAATCGGACGGCCGCATGGGAATGGCCCCCAAACACTAACAATAGTTTTAGCCATTTCAGACTGCTTTGTGAATGTAAGCATCATAGTTTCCAGCCATCCATTTTAAACCTCAATCCATATCGTTGTCTAATTTTTATTTGAATGTCATTTTTTTAAGATTATATTATTATCCTTTATATGTGCCACAATAATGTGACATAAATATCAGTTACAACGCATCACCGTGTAGTGTATTTCTTTTGGCATAATAAAATATAGAAATAAAGAGAGAAGATAAATAGGGAGGAAGTAAAAAAGTACAAATGTTTTTCTTTCTACCAATAACAATTTTCTCTATATATACTCTCCCCCGAAATATAAATATACAGACAGAGAAGATAATATAAATAATTAAGAAGTTTATGTTGGCTAGACATACAGAAGCAAGATAAAATAGAGGAAGATCATCACTAGAATAGATAATAGACAACATATCCGCTTTCACCTGCCCAGAATCTTCAAAATCCATACAAAAACTATGTGTTGCTGTTATTTCATGAAAAACTGTTTAAATTTAAGAGTTGTTAATATACATATATAAGAATAAGAAAGATAATTTGAATGTAGGCAAGTTTTTTCCCTCCCAAAGAATGAATATAAGCACTTAAATAATAGACACATATATACATAATAGACAATTAAAGAATCAAATTAAGTAAAACTGAAATAAAACACAGGAATAGTTGATATTCTATAAACATGAAAAATTATCAGATGGCATTCCATGAAGCGAATTTATCAACTCTCCATCTTATATTGACTGCCATCTTTCTCCCCCTCCACTCCCCAGCGATTGTTAGCTCCCGTACATTTGTATAAATTGTGCTGAAAAGTACCCGCGTATAATCAAATCAATGAAAAAATTGTTCTATCAGAAAGAGACTCCTGAAAATTGCACAACATGACAAAAAAAAAAATGCAATACAATAACCTATTCCCCCTCCCTCTTACGCTTTAATTACAGCCCAATATCCAATAATATGCAGCCTTTTTCCTCTTAGCATTTCAGCGGGCCAGCTAACGCATTCTATATATCTCCTCCAGAAATCCCTTTATCTTCCAAAACCAAATTCTTATACCGAAACTCCTGTTAAAGCAACATACAATTTATGACAATTAAAAGATTATATGCCAGATTATCTGGCATTATTCATCTGCACAAAAAATGAAAAGAATAAAAAAATTAAACTAAGAAGGCAGAATCACATGATAAACAATCATTAATAGTCTGGCCACTTCACACGACTTTGTATCGTGTACGTTGCCGTATTAATGTATTTCGTATTCCAACGTCTACAAACAATTGACGATGGATATCAGTTGGTTCTGAATTGGTTTTTCAGCAACAAAATTAAATATATGTACTGCTGAAGAAAATAAATTTATGTAATTTATTTGTGCGACGATATATTTTAAGGTGTTAATAGGCTAACTCAAGTTACAATAGAAAGATTTGGCACTGTGCATTCACCCAGTTTGTTATTATTTTCTCTTAAATTTCTAATTTCAATTTTTCTTTTTCTGTTACATACATACTACTAATTAGCCCATTAACAACCCTTTAGTGAGGATTACCGGGCTAGCTTCTCCCATACCGCCTACGTTGTGTGTGTTAATTTTTACAATGAGTAGCCGTGGACTAAAGTTTAAATCGACTCCGAATGACAGATTTTTTGAGAAACTTTTCATGGCAATTTTATTTTACTCTGGCCCTGAGACGAAGCCGCATTTTATAATATACCTTATAAAAAGCGGGTATCAGGCCATCTTTATGTATTGTAATGACGCCAGATTTATCTCTACTGAGATCGCAGAATATAGTGGATTAATGTATACCAGTAGATCGATATGGCGTTATATTTACTATCTCTGCTATATCTGTGGCAAATAGATACACCAGTTTGTTGTAACCCTCCAGGAGCCAGTAAACTTCCTACTGACCGATATGCCCAACAAATGGGCGCAGTCCAGAGTAAGAATGGTTACTACGCAATGAAAGGTTCGATCGCTGACAGGAATCTGAATAGATACGCCAGCTAGATTTTAAGGTATGTTTGGAAAAGAAGATTTGGATAGTAGTAAAATATCGTTGTCCTAATTCGCAAATGCGTTAAAGTCGCCTTTTTTTCAAACGTACAGGAGACACAAAAACATTGTAGGCCTTTTTAAGTTTTTAAAATTTGTAAACTTTTTAAACGCAATTATTTTTACAAAACCCTAGCTCTCTTGAAATGACCTAGATCAGTAAATCGAATCAATTAATATTAATATTCGTGGAGTTAGCACGTGTTTTAATACTTTTCGTATTTTGTGGACTTAGGCGTTTTTGGCAAACCACAAAATTACAAAACTTAACAACTACCATAATGAGCCTTCCTTTTTTGTCGTAAATATGTCTTTTGTATATTGCTACCGTTTTACCATTAAAATCTCTATTTTGGAAAAAAGTGGACTTAGCGTCTTTGCGGAATATACTAAAATGATATACTACTGTAACTCTCTAGATCTGGATAAGAGAATTTTGTAATATTGTCCAGATTTGAATTGTTCTGCCAAAAGAGCGATATCGGACCCTCCCCTCCTAATGTTTATAAACGGAATTGAGTAGAGGTGGCTCCGGCTCATTATTGCATAATAAATACTGTGCTCCCCTTTGTGCCTTTGCGACTGTGTCATCCCCATTTCACTTCCCTTTCTTTACTACTCATTTATATTTCTTTCCCTATTCTTTTTATTAATGCATCAAATGACCAAATGGGTGAATATGTAACGTCCGTTAAACCTTCTACGCTCAATAAGATAATATCTTACACTAGTATTTACTTAAAACTTATGTACTTTGTTTTGGATAAAAATTAAGAAAAGCTTTTAATACGATAATTAACTTATAAGCATGGAGAAAATGGCCCTACACACATTAATCTAGTCCTTAGATTTTCCTTAGATTTCCTGCACAAACATTTTCAAAGTTTTCAATTATTTTAAATATTAATACTTACTTGATGTATTATTTTATATATATTTTTATTTAAAGAAATTCTAAAGTAGTCGGGCAAACGATGCACATTTTATGCATGATGAAGAAGCATTATTACAATATGCTATACACACATACATTTCTATCCGTTAAATCTTTAACTATACCTCCTAAGAACAGGAAAGAAAGCAATTTCAAAGAAACAAATAAGGATTATTTTGTATAGAAACTTCCCCAAATCATCCATAAATGATGCCTTAAAGCCATGAACGTTTTCAAAAAAGACTTTCAACATTTCGAAATAAAAAAAAAGAAATAAAAAAAACTGGATACCTAAAATAACATAAAATTTTAAAATTAAAAAAAAATATTTTATGCGAAATCATAAAATACTTATGGATATTGGAGAATGCCAAATGTAGTTGCAACCAACAATTCAACTAAGATCCCTGGAAAATATTCACGATTTGACGTTTTCATTTTATACAGTGAGGAATCCTATGTTAAAGAAAATAAAACCCAGAGATGGAAGAAGTATTTGTTTTCTAATAAAAATATTTGATTTGACTGCTTTCGGACAAGTATTCGCATATGACATGGATGTTATGATGATTTTATGAAAACCTAAGAGTTAATAACATTTTAATCACTTTAAATGTACTTAATCGTCAGGAAATAAGGAAAAAAAGGTTCTTTAAGACCAGATATAGAGCCTTAAGTCAGTGAAGATATAGGGTGCCATGGGCCAAGCCGCAATCGGGCAATCCCCATTAGAAGATACAAATGGCGGCATTCATGTAATGCTATTAGTCGACGAGCTTAGTGGATCATAGCTCCACGTCACCTCCTTGCTTTTTATTAATGGATTTTGAAGATTTTAAGAAT
>QOCX01002513.1:10131-21856 GCA_005959815.1 Sarcophaga bullata | reverse complement strand
CCAGTAATGGATAAATTTGACACACAACACAGGTGGTATTAGAAACGAGGTTTAATTTCTGACTAAATAATTTCAATGAGCAATTAAGTAAATAAGTTAATGCAGTATATAATTCACTAATGTTCTTTTCCGGTGTCCTAAAATTTTCACATTTTATTCACGTTAAACGCCGATTGTACTGATTTTCAAACTTTGATCAGAAAACTTTGACTGGCTTCCCATAATTTTTTACGGCCTAGCAATCTATAAACCAAGGATTTTATTTAAAATCTTTAAATTGTGTCCCCGGCTTTGAAGTTTAATTTTAAAACGAATCATAATGTCTTTTAATGTTACATTCAATTTAATTACAATATTTTGTTGCCATGAAGTACTTTTTCTTGTAATATTTTGGTACTTTGGTACTTTTTGGTATCTTATTTTCACTGTTTTCTGCCACATTTACGCATCTCTGTCTGCATGTATTCCTATCACATATTTATTTCTCATTTCTTTATCATGCTGCTGTTCTTAAAGCACGTTCGTGTTGTAACGGCCCAGATAACGTCACGTACTAAAGCACAGATTATATGAAGGGAGTTTGTTCAGCTTTAGTTAGAGTCAAAGTTTTCTTTTATTTTATTTTTTTTCGTATTTTCTTATAAGAAAAAACATTTTTTTTCTTTTTGTTAGATTTTCGTTAGAAAAAATGTTTTTTTTTTTGTAATTTTATTTTCTACACAGAATCTGTACGAAATAAATTGCTAAACTAACAATCATTCTGCTCTAAAAGCATGGAGTAGTTAAAATGATTTTTTAAGGGGATTTCTACTATTTGCTGATGGAAATTTTAACTCCTTTTTCTATCTATTTTTCTACGTTATTTGTTTTTCTCAAAAAAGCTTATTTATGATATTATTTCATATGTTTTCTTCCTCCTTTCTCTATTTATTTTATCCAATTTTTTGTGTGTCGGGTAATGTAAAGTATTTTTTAAAGGTAAAAGGGTTTTCTTTTGGAAGAGATGGTGTTGTTTAGGAAAATGTTTTGATTTTTTTTTCTTCGTAATATTTACGTTTAAAACGATTTCTGTTATAAATATAAAGAAATAAAATCAGTGGCTTGTACAGAAGTGTACAGAGGGAAGATTGAATTGAATGAATATCATGTGAATATATGTACAGTAGACAGCATAAGTCTACGTACTCCGAAATATATACATACATGCATACATACATATATACATACATACATACATACATATATAATTGGTAATTGGTCAGTGTAATTCCTCAGTCAGTTTTACCACATAGCTTCTCCACACCACTTATATTGTGTGTGCTAATTTTATACGCCCCAAATTGATTTCGACTCTAAACGAACAGATTTTTGAGAAACTTTTCATGGCAATTTCATTACTCACAAAGTTCTTGACAGAAATCTGCTGAGCGGAAGTCGCTGATGGAATAGATTGCTTTTCGATTTAGGGTTTGAACCGTAGCCTTACACGACTAATAAGCCAACACTCTACCTACTAGAATACGGCTACTTCTAAAACCTCTTCCTACTTTAATTACAATGCAAAAGTTTAAATGCTTCTAATCCATTTGGCTTGCAAAAACACCGCACTTCTGTCCAGTTTTCCATTGGCGAACTAAACTCTTGTAATCTTCTGCTCAGAAATTTACTTCGCCGTAGAGCTCACAAGCCTCCTTACTGCAGTGGATTTCTCACATGATTTTGCCCCCCATTAAAGCTTGAACCCTTGATTTTCTTTTAATATCCGCTAATTAGAGGAGTCCCATACTATTCTTAAGTTATCCATACGAGCCGAATGCTCAGATATTTTTATGTAAACGGCATTTGTTACAGGAACTTGTTTATCGAGGTTCTTGCGTCTTAACTGAACAACATGGATCAGAATTCGTGTCGGGAAATTGATTTGATGCAGCAACCATTTTCAGACAAATTATATCAGGAAATTTTGATTTTAACGGCAAGCCAGGATTTATGCGATTGATCCTTTTACGATTTGTTTAGTTGGGGTTTTGTAGAATCACGGATTTATTCCAATGAACCATAAACAATTCCTGAACTTATATCCGAGATCGAACGCAGTATCGGCGATATACAGGCATATGTATCTCTCATCTGCCTTCAGACACTAAACGGATATTTTGGTGCCTAATTAATCGGAAAAGCTATTTACTTTGTAGTCTTCGTAGTCTAGTAGGTAATGTGTTGGCGTATTAACCATGAAGTCATGGTTTAAGCTTCAGCTCAGACATCTCAAACTAAACGGAATATGAACAAATATTTCCTCGGCTTTTTATTCTCAGCAATCCTCTGGCAAAATCTCTGAGAGCAAATAAAATTGCCATGAAAGGATTTCGCAAATAAAATCTATCGCTCGTAGTCGACTTTAAACGAGAAGTTATCAAGGGAACATCCCGAATTATCCCGGGATTTCGGGATGCGGAAATCTCGAATCACGGAATTTTTAAAAATTGCCATCCCTACTGTACGTACACAATATTACAATGTTCCTCAACCAGTCGTGGATCCAGGCGTTCTAATTAATCGACTACAATATGCATAATTTAATGAATTTTAAATCGATACGTCAAATATAATTAATTTTACAGTGGTTGGTCTATTTTACTTTACCATTTCACGAATGGAGGAAATTAAATTACAGTGACTTAGTTATTTGGTCTTTAAAATTTTGTTTCAGTTTCTGCTGTAAATTTATTAAATTTTATTTCATTCACTCTTCTTCTCTTAAATTCAAATCATGGAAGTGAATTAAATAAATTTCCCATAGACGAACAAATCGAAATGAATTTAAATTTCGAAACAAAAGAAAGAAATTTTAAAGGAAAACTGAAATGAAATTTTATAGAAATAAAAACCACAAAAGCCACAAAATATTAAGAAATTTTGAATTTTATCATGAAAATAGGAATGAAATAGAAATGAAAATATTCGAATATTATTTCGTATTAAAGCTTTAAGTCAGAAATTCTTTAAATAAATTAAACAGGGGGTTAAGATGCTTTAAAAATTGGTACATGAGGGGGGGATGTGAAGGCAATTGCTTTAAATTTGGGGTTGAATAAAATTTGTAATCTATACATAGAGGGGATGAAGGGGGATATGGTATTTCATGAGCCACCATAAAATGGTGGCAGACAATGAATGCAAAAGCAACAAAAAAGAAAACGAACAACTGAGCAATGTTTTATAAAATTTTGAAAATACGAGGGGGTTCTTTTGATCCGTGTTATATTGAATGAAAAAAAGACTTATTTTTGCATGCAAAATAATTTTATTTTTGAACATGATATTCTTTGAACCTACATAGTTTTTTTTAAAATTTTTTAATGTTTTTTTTTTATTTAAAAATAATATTTATTGAGATCTTCAAAACAGATTTATTTGGAAGCTGTTTTCCTCCGTTGTATCTAATCAATTGCTCCCAAACCATTTCTTTAGCTTCGGAAACAAGAAATTTTTATTCCTAAATGACAGAACCTACGTTTAACGTCGACTTAGAACAACGAATTTTTTTAGAAGTTTTTCATGGCAATTTTTCATTTCTTCTCCGAGTTTNTTCTCCGAGTTTCTACGAGAAATCTACCAGAACCTAAACTTCTCGTCTAATAAGTCAACACACTGCCTAATAGAAATAGTCAGCTGCAGCTAAATCCCAAACACAGGGTGGTTGAGAAAGCAATTCGTAGCTTAATTCTTGGATATACTCGTGCATGCGCCATTTTAACGTAGTTAATATGGATTTAAACTTCACTGGCAGTGAAATTTACTTCTCACCAATTCAAACTCTATGGTTTGACAGCTGTTCGTCCGAAGCTACGAAACGCCACAAAAATTTCTTCATGTTGTTATTAACAATCCAATAAACTTAAATGAACTTGTCACATGATTGTATTTTTAGTCAACTGAAAATTGAATTCACTAACCCATGTAACAGGCCTATGGCTTCCATAACACATATCCTGAATTTTTTCAATTATTTCGGGTGTAGAGCCCTCAACTGGGCGTCCAGGAAGTTTAACATTTTACGTAATTGTAGGGTACAACTAGCCAATCAGTAAACGATTGAAATTGATACCAGAGTTCTCATAGTAAAGGGTGTCTCAGTAAGAATGCCTTTCTTTCATTTTAGAACACGAGATTTTAATGATTTTTTATTGGATTGTAAAGAAAACATGGTCCGATTAAGTAGGGATTTCGATTTTTATAAAATTTTCATTGACCTTATCACAGTTAGGTGACTATATCTCACCGACGACGCTTTGGATCGCGGATTTGAATTCTTGAATTACTTTTGGTTTAATCGCATAAATGATGGTCGGTTGACACCAAAATTTCTTCGTAGAATTTGTTCTGAAAATCATTGCCACAATAAATTGATTGTAGCAAGCAGAGTGCGGAAATCATGCGCCGTTATAGTAACCACAATTTTAACCTCATCTTAAAAAAACTAAGGGTCTGCAAAGCCGTCAGACTAAAATCTGTACTCAACAGCTGGTTTTTGTCGGTGCATACTTTCCCATTGATTGTATGAGGATTTTCTGAGTACCAAATTCGACGATTATATTCACTCAACAAATCCGATGTGAGTTTCGAAGAAGATTAAGTTTTTTCCAAATTGTTATCTGCTGTTTTGAGCTCCGGTGTTTCGATGTTGTTGAGAAGCATACCGATTGGATATTTTTGGGTTTTCGACGAAACTCTTCTTTCTTTCTGGAATGTCTATAAGACATTCCACGCTTCGACGCTCACGTGTCTTACCGTCCATAACCTAGTTCCTTCAAATTCTTTGACAACTCCTTAAAAGGTTGACTGGATATTTTTGGGTTTTCGACGAAACTCTTCTTTCCAGCTGAAATGTTTTCAAGAGACCGAGTGGTTCTTCGACGCTCACGGGTCTTACCGTGACATAACCCACTTCCCTCAATCTTTGATAACCTATAAATGGTTGACGAAATTCTTCGCTGTTTGTAGTGTTCTAAATGTCATTTATAATGTTTCTAAGACTCACACAGCTATAACTCGGTTACTTTTCCCTTAAAAGAATGGGACAGAGTTTTTGCTAAGAGACTCTGAGGAGAAGAAGCCAAAGAAATATTTTTTACCCTTTTTTTGGTTCGAGATATTTGAGCTGAGGTTTGAACCACGGGCGGTGTCTAATAAGCCAACACACTACTTACTAGACTTCTTTTATTTGAACACACCATGTTTGGTAATTGGCAAGGACCTATTGTGTCAGTAATTGAAGAACATCATTTTAACCTGCCCTCGAATATTTAAATGTAAAGTGAAAAGAATTTTTTGGCATAGAAAAAGCAGCATTGAACATTTGTAAATTAAATAAAAAAAGTTTATTTCTGATTCTGATTTGTATGCTTCATTTAAAACGCCTCTGCTTTCCACTGATGATTTCTTTTAAACGTTTTTTTCTTTTTTTTTTTCTTTCATAAAATATTTATAGCGAATAAAAAAACAACAACAAATATTCTCCTTTGCTATGGCGCAGATTTTTATGATTTTATTGATTTTTCTTTCACGTTTCTCTTTGCATTTCATTCTCGTTTAAAATATTTTTTTATTGCGAAGATTTGTTAATTTTTTTTCTTTCTGTGTCCTTTTAAACAACCCTTGAGATTTCTTGCCTCTTTTGTATTGATGATTAACGTTTATAATAATAAGTGAAATAATTTTCTATAATTCATGTGTTTTATTGCAGGTGAAAAACCGCACAAGTGTCAAGTTTGCGGTAAAGCCTTCAGTCAAAGTTCGAACCTCATCACTCACTCACGCAAACATACCGGCTACAAACCATTTTCCTGTAAATTGTGCCACAAGGCATTTCAACGCAAAGTCGATTTGCGTAGACACAAAGAGACGCAGCATACCAATCTTGGGCCTCTCATCGAACGTAATATGGGCAAAGTGGAATTTTTGGCAGCGGCGGCGGCTTCCGCAGCGGCTGTAGCTTCAGAAAATAACAGTCATATGCAGAACGGTGGTCTGGTGGCAACATCTTCGTCTGGGCCGCCTAATTCAAATGCCGCCTTAAATGCTCAGCTAACAGCTATGAATTGTCAAAAGGTTTCATTGTTGGTATAACATCAGCAACATCAACATGAAATGGAACGTCACCAGCCGCCAACATCATCGTTGAATGCACAAACTCATCTGATGCTGCATTCACAAATGCCACAAACCTCGGTGGCAAATCAAAATCATCATCATCATCATCAGCAACAACAGCAACAGCATCAACAGCATCAGCAACAGTTACAGTTGCATCATTCCACTCAAGTACTCAATAGCAGGCCAGAACAACGAACATGTGCAATATTAAACGCGACAATTGTTGAAAAAACTCAAAATTTTAATTTATTTATTTCATAAAAACAACAAACCAAAAACAACAACAACATACACATTGTAAGTAAAAATTTAAAAAATTAAGAAAAAGACCAAAGGTTTTGGAAGGAAAGAGTAGCAAAAAGAAAGGAAAAAAAGAAAGAAATTTGTTGATAATTATTAAGCTTCTATGCGAAAAAATGGTTAAAAGTTGTGGAAAATTATCAATTTTTTTTAATATCATTATCGTTAAACATACGCGTTGTTTTGTAATGACAAATAAATTTACGCAAATTCCTTCACAGAATGATCATATCGGCAACTGCTGACAGCAGCACACTTCATAATGTTTGGTTGTATAAAAAGCACTGAAAAGCTTTTGTCCTACATGCCTAACAAAATGATATCATAGAGAGAGTTTTTATCAAATCTTATTTATTCACGATAAATAACAGATCATCAAATAAAATGAGCCATTTTACAATGGTCCTTCTATAATAACTAATTCTGAAACCAACAGCCAAGTGCAGCAATGGAAAGAGCAAATTTAATGCAGAGTAGGTTATGTTAGAGGACTAGAACGTCATTGTGAAAAGTACAATACCAAAAGCTTGACTGACCTAATAAATTAAAAAAATAAAGCAAAGGGAGAAAGGCAAAAAAAAATGGAAAAAGAAAGAAACAGAGTCGAGAAAAAAGCGGAAAAAATAAACTTCGCCACCTCTAAAGCAAGAGACTCCTAAAGTCGACTCTCGCACATGATCTAAATCCTGAAACCTCATCTTACGAGGAACTGGAAAATTACAAGAAAGTATTCGAAGTCTCGAACAAAAGCAACGCATGCCCTGCAACTAATTCGGCTAGGATCTCTTAACTTCGTAGTAAACAATCTCACTTCGTCTAAATCCAACTGCAAATCTGATTTAGCACAGTCTAATGAAGGCGATTGGCTTCTAGACATATAACAAGCTGATTCAGTCCCCAACGCTCATTTCATCATCCGACCTGTTCATAGTAGTGACAGACTGGTGATTTAGAACCAACTATGTCTAACTCAGATTAAGACATATAAAATAGATGAATGGTTCACACTGACTAAAACTTCATTTACAATTTATTAACTCAGGGTTTCGAAAAAAAATTTAAAACTTCTAAGCGGCATGGTAGAGATCAGAAGCGAGCCTTACGTTCGCCCTTATATAAGGCTTCAGACTTGATAGAAAATAATCAGACTAAATGCACATCCAAATCAACAAACGTAAGAAGTGATGCTACGTGTTTATAATCATAACGACGACTAGACGCTTTTCTAAAGATGTCTCAAATTACACTAAAAGAGATAAACAGCGCTCAAAGTGAAACTATCACACTGAAGTAAACAAACTGTTCCTCTCTATGGTTACGAAACGTGGAATGTGAATACCAAAGAATATTTTGGAATTAATCAAGCTTTTATGAAATTAAAAAGCATTTAAAAATATCAACAGATTTCTCTTAAACTCTTTTTATTTCCGAATAAAAATTATCTTTTTTATTTTAAATCTTTTTTTTTTAAAGAAAAACTCCCACGATGCCAAATAAAAAAAAGGAAAATTAAATGCAAACACTTCATTATAGGCGTTTTTAAAAGAAAAAGGATTTACAATAGAGTTTCACAAACTTTCATTAAGATAACGAAAAATCGAGTTTTCTAATCTTCTTCTAAGGAATCTTCCCAAAAGTTGAAATAAAATATAAAACGTTGAAATAAACACTATTAAACCTTTCATATGGCTAAAGTTCATTTAAAGTTGGTGTATTTCTACCTTAAGCCTGATGTAAAGTAGATTTTAACTTTTCGTATTTTAATTTAATAAATTAGACCTGCTCTTACTTAAAGAAAATCTGTTTGTCAGAAGCATTATTTTCAATTCTAGTGTTAGGATAATGAGAATGGAAATATGTGTCTCAGCTAATATTGTTTTTGAATAAGAATTCTTAATAAAGGCTTGTTAATTTTAAAAATTAAATTAGCAAATGTGTACATTAACCTGTAATCAAAGTTTCCTTTCAAATTGAAAAAAAAAACAAAAACAAAATTATTCCAGTGTAAAATTGTTTGAAATGATTTGTAAATTAAACCAAAGAAAGAATTTAAAATAAATTAAAAATAAAAAATGAAAATAAATTTAAATGTAAATGTAAATTCCCATTATAAGTAATTTAAATTCTGTAAATGTATATATATATGAAATTAAATTTTAAATAATATGAATATAGTAGTTAATTATTATTAAAAAAAAGAAATCTTGTAAAATGTATTTTCCATATGCATGCTTTAATTATAAAATCCGAAAACAAAAAAAAAACAAATGCTCGCAGGTTTAATATTACCTTAAAAATCTTATTAAAAATTTTATAAACATCAAGAATAATATTAGTAAAATAAACCAATTAAAATATTTTTAATTGTAGTTAGTTGACCTATTGAATTGAAATGCAAAATAATTTTTTTTTAATTTTTAATTTTTTTAATATTTTAAGTTTATTTTATTTTTGAGTATTATATTATATAAATAAACTATTTATTATTAAAAAAAAAACGAATATTATTGCGTTAATAAACAAAAAACACAATCATTCCAAAGAGATCTTTTTGGTGTAATAAATAATTTACATTTTATTCCATAATATAAATAAATTAAAAACAAACAAACAAACTGTGTAATATTTAATGTTATTAAAAATTTAAGTAAACTTAAGTGAAATTTTTATGTTGACAAATAAACTATAAACAAAAAAAATTATAAAAAATAAAATAACTTTTCGTTTTTTATTTATTTATACAATATCTTGCAGCAGGACTGCATTAAAACGATTTTTAACGATCAATGCTTGTGTTAAAATTTGAAAATACGCGTGGAAGATAGAACATAATGAGTAGTGTTTATGGATACATACACACAGGTACATAATTGTTATTACAATTCTTCAGTCATAATTACGACCTAGTTTATCACATCACTTATGCTGTCTGTTCTAATTTTATACCGAAGTGGCGGGACCTACAATTTAAAGTCGATTCTGAAGAACAGATTTTTTTGAGAAACAGCAGGGAATTTTAATTTACTCTCAGATTTTTTGTCTGAAATCTAATGAGAGGAAGTCGTTTCATATTTTTTTCATATTTAGCTGGTGTTTGAACCGTAGTCTCATTTTGATTTAAATCTGTTTATGTCGTTAGTGACAGTAGAAACTAGAGCAAGATGACCTTTCCACATACGGTCAGTGCTGCTCATTTTCTCCGTATTATATTGCGCGTTTAACCGGCCAACAGATCTTGAAGGAATGTATTCACAGACTAACGAGTATTGCGTTAAAATACGCAATTTCTGGAAGCAAGTCCATTTATTTCCCTCCAACATATTCCGTTTTAATGCAGACAAAACAGTGCAACACAAACTAAAATGCGACGGCATTCTAATAATTCAATAGACTTGAACTGTCAGTAGTGAATACCTAACTCTCTTCTTTGGTCGGGCAGGAATTTTCAAAATAGTCTTCGTAACATCAGCCATTACACGAGAGTTGCATTCTATTTTTTGTAGACGCAAATAGTAAGGCGATCTTTCTTTTTGTGAGATATTTAACAGTGTTGAGGATAACGGAATTTTACTGATTCATAATGTCGAATGCTATTTCAAAATGTCGACTATCATTCGTTTAGCTGAGTTTCCTCTATAATGGAGAAATGCTCTGTAATACAGATATAAATATGACATTTTGAATAGTGTTCATTAGCGTCATTCCCCTCCAGTTCGAACATTGGGCTTGTGGCGATCCATTTCGTCAGTACTATTAAGACGTTTGCAGTCGGTATGAAATCTGCCTGAAGTATACTTTACTCCCATATGTGGACAGGCTTTTAAAAATTCTTAAAATTAAATAGAATATTTGAAACTAAATTAAAAATAAAATGTTGTAAAATACAATTGCCGTAATCTGATAGGTAAGACGTAAGGCCACGGTTCAAGCCGCAAATCAGACGTCAAAACGGAATTATTAAAATAGTTCTTCGGCGACTTCCTCTCAGCAGATTTCTGGTAAAAACTCTGAGAGTAAATAAAATTGCCAGTTTCTCAAAAATCTGTCTTTCGGATTCGACTTTAAACTGTAGGTCCCGCCACTCATGTATAAAATAAACAAATACAACTTAAGTGGTGCGAGAAGCTAGATCGTAATCCTGACAGGAGGGTTGTAATGACCAATTATGTTATGTAAAAGACAATAGCTTTGCAACCTTAACAATGCTAACGAACAAATAAAAAAATTTCGAGGGTATAGTTCATCAACAAATGAGGTATCTATCTACAGTTGTTATGTGTCTCTTCCCATATTATTGATATTTCTTCAGATTTTTACAGCCTTGGTAACCTCATTGTCTTCTCCACTTACGTCTTTCTTACGTCAACTTTAAGTTAAATCTTTTTATTTCGAGCTCAATTGGAATTTTATTTGTTTATGCCAAAAGCTTGTTGTGTCAGTTTGCTTGAGGAACGAATGTCCTCAGGAATCTTCACAACTCAATACCTCTCAGTAGCCACCCTATATAATTAAGTTGCCGTCTGCATTGAAAATTTTGATTTTGACAAACTATGACGGTGAAATTTTTTTCATATGTAAGGTCACACAGATTTTAAAACGTAGTAGTATGATGAGTTATTTCGTTATTCATGATCCTTAAGAAAAATGTTTTCGATCATAACAAAAATGGAAATTTAACACCTTAATTTGACATGAATTAAAAAAAAAAACTTTCTTTCATTTACAATATTTTGTTTAAAACTCTATTTTGAGGTAATAATTGCGTATATTTTTTTTGGATGCTGTCTTCCGCATTCCTGTTACTTTGGCAAGCTTTAGACCGCTCATTACTTAATAATACACTCAGGTATTTCCCTCTTTGCTCATTGAGTCTAAGTTATAGCACTTTTCGCAAACGCTCTATGTCAATAACTCCTAGCCCAACTCACGATTCAGTATCCTAGAAGCCAAATTTTTTCAAAAGAACCAGTTGTTTTCCAATGAAAAACTTGAGCTTTTCAATTGCAGCTAGTATTGCGGGGATTTTTTCATTTGTTTGAAGGAATGTAGTATTATTGTAGCGAAATCTAGTGTTTATAGATTCACAGCCTTGAGCTATAGTTAAACGATTTCCAGTGTAATTGAACACATTTTAGCAATATGTTAACTCTTTGTCAGATAACGAACTGAACCGTAACTTAGGGTGAGTACCACGTATGTGTTTAGAGGGAACAAGTTCCATTATTTCACAAGTATATATCAAAGCTTGCAAACCTTACATTATTAA
>QOCX01002513.1:0-10126 GCA_005959815.1 Sarcophaga bullata | reverse complement strand
CATTTTCGTTCTCGTTTGTACGCAGTCGAAAAGTGTCTAAGTAGATTGTTGAACTTCGTACTTCGTATTTCACTTTCGAACTTTTTCTTACACCTCTTTAGGACATAAAAAAAAATAATAAGATATACACTGGTTTGATCAAACAACACAACTGTAACAACTTCACTATTGTTTAACATTTTTTAAACTTGAAACAGCTCTGCTTCATATAAAGTCAACAAATTCATTGCGACCGTTTGCCGGGGTTCACTGATCCATAAAGCATTGGGTAAGAACTTCTTAGAAAATGGATTTGGTACTATAAGGGCCACTATTACAACTTGCCGTTAACTAAAGGGAAGATTTTAACTGGCAGATAAATTTTTTTCATTATTATAAGTGGCCAATAAGATAGAAGTAAGCGTTAACCTAAAGGTAGGATCATCCTACCGGCAACTTTTAAAGTTAAGTTTATGCCAGAACTTGCCATATTATCCATTATTTTCAATATGGCAACTTCCAATATAAGCAAAATGAGCAAATACAACAACAACAAAAAAGCCAGTCGTTGCCACTGCGTTAAAAAAAACTGGTTGAACAATTTTATCAGCATTGCTCCGACAGTGCCATATTTTTGAAAATGAAAAACTTTATTTTAAAGTTAAAGGTAAATTTACAGTTCCCTTTAGCTAAAGGTACCTTTAACTAAACCCAAGGACTTTAAACGGCATGTTGTAATAATGACGCTAAGAGTATTAAAGTTGTCAAAAGTGCACAAATATAACATTACAATCCTTCAGTCAAGATTACGACCTAGATTCTCACACCGCTTACGTTTTAATTATTCTTAGAGTTTTTGTCAGAACTCTGCTGATAGGAAGTCGTAGAAGGAATATTTTTTTTATATTTCGTTTTATTGGAAATATCTGACCTGGGGTTTGAACTGTAAACTCACGTTTAATAAGCCAACATACTACCTACTAGACTACAACGACTTACAAACGAGCTAACCATGAAAATTTTAATCGATTTTTATTAAAACGACGTTTCATTCTCTAATTTTTCAACGGCTACAAATTTAAATAAAAATAAAAAAAATTAACAACTCCTGTAAATTTCCTAACCTTTCGTCCTTCCCTTAGCTATTAAGTAAAATAGCTTAGATTAATAAAATAAAACCCTTTCCATAATTGCTCATTGTTTTTCTTCTTATGTCATAATAATTCGTATGTTACCGTATGTTTTACATGCGGGTTTCCCTTATTTTACAAAAATCGTATAACATTAGCCAGGTTACAAACCACAAACCGTGTAGACATAAACAAAAAAACAGACAGTCAAATTAAAAATTATAACTTTTAAATGATGAGGGTTAATTTTTTCATCACATTTGAACATATATACATGCATACATATATACGAGTACATACATACATACATATGTACAATGCGAAGATGATGACAATTAAGATGTTAAAAGTGTTGATGACTTGTATTATTATCAGTTTAATTTGCGTGTTTTAATATCATTTAATATTTTTCATGACTCTTTTTCTTTTTTTTTTTCTTTTATTGGGAAATTTAATTTCTTCTTTTTTAAATGCCACACACAAAATGTTTTTAAATGCGAATTTATTACCCCCATGATTAAGAGTTAAAATTTTTGTTTTTATTTTTTGTAGTTTTTCGTTGAGATGTTAGGAAACCTTAAGATGACTCTTCAAAAAAAAATAAATAAATAAAATAAAATAAAAGAAGAAAACGAAAGATTAACATATATTTTCCTAATTTTAATTCAGAAAAATTAGTTACGTTACCCCTTTTCTTTTATTGTCTTTAAAAGGGCTCAATAGAAGATCTTTAATTTTTGAAGACTGTTTAAATCACATAAATTTTGATCAAAAGTGATACTTTTAGCTTCAATTGTATTAATTTTCTTTTGTTTTAATTTGTGAAAAATAATTTTATTTTAAGGAAAACATTTTCCACAACTATTAGTATCGGGTTAAAGCAACTTACTAAGCTGGTATCATTCCCAAGTTTATAAGCGTTTTTCGTTGCTATTGTCTGAATTACTTTTAAACTAAAATTTTATGAGAAACATTAACTTCATTCTTAAATTTAATTCTTAAAGTATCTAACATCAAACGTGTCGTAAGTCATAGGCATTAAGTTTGAGTTTTACAGCCCAACATGACAAGTTTCATCATCGAAATATGATTGGCTAGCCCTCAGTACAAGTGAACAAAGAGGTAAATCCTTCTAAGAGCAGTGGACGCGATCAATTAAAGCAATTTTAGGATTTATATTTTAACATTACACTTGTGCCAATCATAGTACCACCACTACTTAAAAAATCATCTCTAATGACAGTGATCTTCCTATCGATAACATATGGTATATACCATCTCATACTGATATTTTTCCTACATGTTAGTTACAGATGGATGGAAATGATGGAAATGATGGGCAAACTTGCTTTAAATATTTCTGTTGGTCTTATCAGCAAAAATGATATTCTAGTTGTGGTCCAACGACAGTTGAAAATGTGGCTCATATAATGATAGCAGATCAGAGAACCTAATGCAGTGTGTTAGATTACTGTGAATGGATCGTACATACATGCATTCACACATTTATAATAGACCATTACTCACCTTCTGTCTTAATTACGATCCAGTTTCTCAAACCAACCATGTTGTGTATGGTGATTTTACACATGAATGGCTTAACCTACCATTTAGTATCGACTTCGAACGGTAGGTTTTATGAGAAATTCTTCGTGAAAACATTATTAACTCTCCGAAATCTGCTGAAAGGAAGTCGTTTAAGAAATAAATTTTCATTTTTCGTTCTGTTTTTTTGTTGGAGATGTCTGACCTGGTGTTTGAACCGTGGCCTCACGTGTAATAAGCCAACACACTACTTACCAGACTACGGTGACTTCAATGGTTCATACGAATATAAAACCAGATTTAAATGTTGGAGGTCATATATAGTCTTCGACGAAGGAAGAGTGGAACCGAACGCAAATCAATACGAAGGCATAGAGATAATAAAAATCACCCACAAGTAAAGCAGAAGCTGTTACGGGATCGATAAATGTTTGGAATTAGAGCAAAAGCTCCTCTATGATATAACCGTCCTGCTACTCTGAGTAACGACATACCATGTATGGATGTATACATTGTGGGGCTCCATACAAGTCAGAATTAAGAGCATTTAAAAATAAATCTCCAACATCAATCTTATTCCAAGAAAAATTATAGGAAGTGTAGAAAGAACATGATAGAAATCTGCAAAGTATTGCATTTTTACATTTGCTTTACCAATGAGCTTAAGACCAAGACCTTAACAAACTTTGTTTGAAACACTGAGATTCTTGACATAGATGTTATGAGAACATAACTGAAAGTAGCACGGAAACTGTGCATCTAACATTCCTTAAACCCTTTCCAGAGATCTGTACGTACATATTTCTTCTATTGGTCCTTAAATACTTCATTTTTCATATAGTTGGCGAAAAAATATTCGGCCTTACTTTCAGTGTAACTTCTTCGGTTGTCTACCACGCAAGAGCAGAGGCTAATGTATTGAGTCACCTCATTACACGATTGCAAACTTTAAAACTGAAAATCATAATCATGTGTAAAATTTGTACGTCAGATACTCTAGCATTCAGAGCTATTTAACGCGCTAGATGGCTGTTCAAATTCGCGAACACTGTGTGAACATGTAGGAGAAAATTAGTGCACAAAATTCGTTTTGATAGAAAAAGGATCACGTTCATCAAAATCTGAAGGGACTGCGTTTACCCATGGTATTACAACGGGTAACTATGTGTGCTCAAGTGAGCACCACTCCAACCCAACCAAACCTAACCTACATCAAAATTAAAAAAAAAAATGTTCTTTGAACAGCAAAGAACCAGTATTTTCTTTTCATGGGCTTGGCAAGAAATCTACTTTAAAGTGCTTTTTTATTACGCTTTCTTATATAAAAGAAAGAATCGCCTACAAAGCTCCAGCTTACATAAATAGGAAGGGAATGTGCTTCANAAAGCTCCAGCTTACATAAATAGGAAGGGAATGTGCTTCATCAGAATAATGAAAAATCGCCCTCATCGATAGTGAATTTCTTAAATCTCCAGCGACCTAGGGGTAAAGTTCCTATTTATCTCTCTACAGACTGAATGTGTCATTAACTTTATTCCTTCCGTTTCGCTGGAGAAAACTGAAATTTTCATAATGAAGTTGAATAAAACTGTGCATTGGAGAACTAACTGATCATTCTGTCCACTGTACATAAAGCCAACAATTACAAACAAAATTAGTGATTTTACTTCTAGATTACTTTGCAAGATCAGCCCATTTATGCTAATAAATTAATGTTTAAACGATTTTAATTTATTGCATACTTTTGTTGGCATTACTTCCCCGCCAAAAATCAATCAATCAATTTCCATATGATTTCATTATTCTCTTTGTTTTTCTTCAATCATTTATTGATCACTCAACGTTCATTGCCCTTTTAATGGCAGGCAAATGTTGGCTTTAGAAGCAATTGGACGTTTGGCAACTTAAAAACACGGTGTACGAGTGCACGAACGAATGCCTCATTCATTTATTTCGTCATAAAATTTGTAGATGCAATTTGTGTTGTCATCATTGACATCATTGACTCCCCCATAACCGGATGTTGCTGATTTCTTGAAATATTTCATATTTCTGTTGTGTTATTGATCAATTCCTCGTAAGATTGATTTGAGTGCCTATAAAATAAATGGGAATTTTTTCTTTTTTTTTTGTTTTTAGTTGGCGGTAAAATGTTTTTGTCAATTAAATATTATACTTTAGACAGGATATAATCGATCATTTGATCATTTACTCAAATGTTTAACTCTTTTATTAAGTTTTCTGCTTGCTATTGTAATGAAGTTCTATAGAAAGAGAGAGAGAGAGAGTGGCATCGTAGACTTCACGAAAATAATGGTTGGTTGGACTGGTAAATTTATTTTAATTTGTGTGGGAATATATTTTCTTCCAATTTTATATCAATTCGCATACATACGTACATTACAGGTAAGATTTAACAATCCAATGATTCCTTAAGTGTCATTTTGTCCTGAACTATTCTTAAATACAAATTTTTAAGTCGCAAAACTTTCGTTAAATCTCATTCTCCTGTTTTATTTTTCCAACAAAATGCGAAAAGGGTTGAACATTGAGATATTTACCGTTAATATATGTTTTGCAAAAATGTCTCGTTTATATCATTATATGAAATGAATATGTCTCCATGTCATGCCAATAAATAAAAGTTACACCAACACTACCACGTAAATTTTTGACTCCAAACGTAAGGAGTAACCGATAGATAGGAGAGGTAATTCCCACAATAGTACATGTTTGCTTCGTCTTTTTTTCATATCATATCGTCTATAAGGGGAAGACATGATAAATTTTCATATTAAAGAAATAGAAATTAAATGAATATGGAAAATGTTAAATTGTGTTTGAATATTGAAAAATAGAAACGTTTTAGATAAACGTGTCTGTTGTATAAGACAAAACGTTAATATTGCAAATGCTATTTAGATTAAGAGCATATCATGGACAGTATTTATGTTACCCTATAGGAATGATAATCTAAATGGAATTTCTATTTTATTGTGATTCCATTTTCATTGGACAGAATTACAGAATGAAACAGTAAATGAATCTTTTACGTTCACTCTTTTGAAATGTACACACTTTGGCCACTAGGTTTGCAGACAGCTTGCCGTTCACAAGTAAGTTCAGTCGCAGTCACACAGTGTGAGCTCATGATCCATTAATTGTAGGCTTCAACCACCCTGACCTCCAGTTGCTTTCGCCACCATGCCCAGATCTTAAACGTTCTATTCACCCAAAAAACCTGATGAACGTCTGTCCTGATAGTACAGAGCACTAGCATAAATGGTGTTGTACCGATTCCGTTTTTTCTGCAGTTAGAATTTACTGTTAAGAATAACGAACCGCTCTCTTGTCGAATTCCAAGTAGTTCTCTGGAATTCTCCCACTATACACTGCTAGACACAGCACGGTTTTGTTGAATTCCATGCTTTTCCAATTTGACAAAGTATTCGCCGGTAGAAGTCTGGTGCACAGAGGAGGTGGAATAGTCTATGCAACCCTAATGGTCCTTGATATTGACGAGATGCGATATCCAGCATTTTGATTTTCTGCTTGACTGATCGAAGGTTCGAAGAAGGTAGGTACCTCGTTTTCAACTCTGCGTGTTGGCTTGTTCAATAGCAAAAACCTCCGCCTGAAACTACGTTGGGTCTGGATTAGGTAAACGGCATGATTCGTTCAGTGCCAGTTTATAAAAATAGACCCTATACCAGTCCACATTAAACTTTTAAGCCAACGTGAAGATTGTCTATATAGACGGATTCAGCTTCACGTATTGCCAACGCTTCTTGCCAATATGTTTTGCTCTTCAAACAAAAAACTGCAAATTATCGAGGCCACAAATAGACGGTACTACATAAATTTAATTTCCTTCCGTTTGGAGTTAAATCTTCTCCGATCGAGCCATTATCCTAGACTTAGAAGCAGGTCCAATAGACATTCAATTATGATTTGAACTGCTCATGATTTTTGGTATTTAAAAACTGCACATGCGCAACACCTTCGCTTAATACTCGTTTATAGAACAGATCCCTACGTGCCAAATCCCGGATAGTTTTTTTAAAATTAAGTCGATCCAGAAAGTTAGCCAGCGATTGTTTTCGCCTTTTAGAAGGTATTCGATTACGATATTAAGCCTCCGCCGTATGCGCTTAAATTATTTTCATCTGCATTGACGCTCTCAGAAACCCCCCCAAGTTTTGCCATGCAAAATCTGCTCCATATGGCTTAATTCAAAACACAACAATTCTATTAAAGTTGTCGCGCATTCATTTGTATGAAACTAGGCACTCATTTTGTCTAGTATAGTAGTTAGGTCGAGTGGTAGCCTCTGCAATACTAAAAAGCTCATTGAACACGCTTAGCGACCCGTTGTGACGCCCACAGGCAAACGCAAGTCCCGTACTGACCAAGTCTTAGCAACAGCCAGGTAAGAGAATGAAGTTGGCAGCGCAAGGGCTGCACACGAAAGCACGATTACCCCACGCCGGAAAACCTAGCCAGAACAGTTTGATACAATGAAGCTATATCCTGATAATCAATAGGATCATAGCTCCATTCAAGCTGTCAAGAATGGAGAGCTAAATACCTGCTCCTAGCAAAGATGGGCCACTGAAAAAGAAAGTGGATAACAGGTCTCCTCTTCCTCAGCGGATCTACACCTTACAGCAGAAGTCGTTGAATGGGAGCCGCGATCCTTTCGGCGTGTCTACCATGACACAATGGACCTCTAAGCACGTGCCACTCTGATTGAGATAATGCCATCGACCAGTTCAAATAATTGCTGGTACGGCCTTCTATCCCATCGGGCCAAGTGGGCCTAGCGGTGCAGCAGGATTTCTCATTAACGCCAGGATAAGGTTCGCGCTAGAAAAGAAACTCCGCCGCATTGCCAACTTCACCGAGCAAAGTAGCATAACCTCTTTGATAGAAAAGGATCCGGAAGGAGTGCGCTACTCTGCAAGCTCGTCGAAGCACTAAGCGCCTAGAAAGAAGTGAGACAGCGGCGACATTCCCTAACGATCCCTTAGGCCTTTGGCCAATTAGTCATTCTAAATGCAAACACAGAACCATATAAATGTTCACAATCAACCTTTCAAATTTTCAATTTCCAATCGCTCTTCATCCTACTGTGAATTTATTCTATATTTCGAGTTAGCGACGTCAAGCTGTCCTCAGAACGTTCGATATCTACTACAATGCAATTCAGTAAGCGACTTTTTTGGCATCGTATTGATGGTGTTGGTCCAAAGGTGACGAATTGGGGGGGTTAATAAATTGCCAATAAACCAACGGCCATCAGATATGTAGGTTTACTGCAAAATAGGTTGAATAAGCAAAAAAACCTAACAATAAACAAGAACTCCAGTTCGGAGTGTGGACGTTGATTCGTGGGCGGACACCAACAATAAAAACCCACAGTGGTTAGTATAATGGTAAATAATATGTGGCCCAAAAGATAAGCTTAAAGGGTGGTACACCATGTAATTCTGTATCAAACGTGAAATTTCTTGTAATTCCTGGCTGGTGGTTTGCTGGCATTTCCGTGCAACGCTGGAGTGAAAATATTGAATAAAGAACTCTGCAGACTAAATCGATGCAACATTAGAGGAGCCTGTGCTTCATATAGGAGGAGTTAGCGAAAAATTCAAATGTCTTAGTTGGGTATGATGAGTTACTTCTGCGCTAAATAAGAAGTTTAATGAGAAGAGGAAATAGATTTTTTACATTTTCATATCAATCATGAGCTAGGCTGCTATTAATAGCTGACCATACAATCTCCTGCTTTCGATCACAAATTCTTGATAAATTGTTCATCCATAAAATATTGGCTCATGCGTTTAAAAATGGGATAATAGTGCGGTACTGTAGTGCCTTTGCATTTACGCACATTGAAAACAAATCTACATCACAAGAGAGTCCACGCCATAATGTGCGGGGTTTCCATTCAATCAAGACTATTGAAACGAAATCAAAATGATGATCGTAAAAGAAATTAATGTTGTCCTGTCTGGTATCTCATCATTATGTTGTACATCTTTCAGGTTCTTATTAGACTCTCATCTACAATGTCCTAGTTGGCCACTTCTTCCTCAAGCCACTCATCACCAAGCACACCATCCAATCTATCCACCATAATACTGAAGTGTATGTTAGCAGGAAGTTCTGTGAATTGATTAGAAAGCACTTACACTAATTTCATCATGGTTTTTGTTCTCATCTCAGTGCCGAATCAGGAAATCGTCAAAGTTGTGTCGGCCACAATTCGCTGTAGAATGATGCCGACTGCATTACAATTCAGCCGAGTACCTTCTGAGTACTCAGCAATTTTCAGTGTACATTACGTCGAAGTCATCCATTTTCATTATCTATCAACGTCTCTAAAATTAGTGTTTCTAGAGCATAATGCATAATGATATTAAAAGTAACGGGAACATAATCGTGAAACCAATAAAAAAAATAAATAAAAATCTTGTCAATAGAAGACGCTCTGACGACTAGATGACACAAACAATCTTCGCTTTATAAGTGAATCTCTAGTCGTGATTGATATAAAAAAGCTCTTAATCAGTTGTCCATGACATAGGAGAGTCCTAGTTGCTCAAAATAAAATTAACACTCGGCCTGTGCTAGACCATAATTGTGATTAAAAGTTTTGTGGTGAATCGAAAATTTAAATCAGAAGTCAACATTTCCTAGCGGCTATGTTATATACGTGACATTCGAATTTTAAATTTCAAAACTAAACTCTCTTCAAACATTTTTTATCAAATATGAATATGAGCAAATAAATGAATTGTTTCAGGCACGTCTGGTGTAACCATATGCCTGCTCCATGCATGTTTATTGCTATTGATTTACATTTGCATGAAACAAAATATTAAGAATTGTACACCAAAAAATATGGCCATAATTTTATTTATAAATGATGGGAATGGGAAGAATGACAGGTAAAAAATATTTACGATTGTTGTGACAATTACTGTTGTGTGGCATAAACCACAACGTTATGTTTATGGTTTGGTAGTGATGAGAATGTAGCAGAGGTAATCGATAAGTATATTCATACACACGGTATCTGTAAGTATTTAACTGTAAATGCTTATTTCCCTAGAGAAAAAGCCATTTTCTAATGCTACAAAAAAGGGTTTCTTTTTGGCGATATGTTTTGTGACTATTTTAATAAAAAAAGGGAAATATAAAGATGGGACATTAAAATATATTACCGTTACTCGATTGAAATAAAGAGTCCATTTGTTATGCATTAAATTAAGAAGCAAAAGTAAAATCTTTCTTGAAAACCAAAACTTTAAATATAGATTTACGAAAAATCTACGCCAAAAACAAAAACAAAATTGAAAACATTTAAGGATTTCATCACTCCCTCTCTCTCTATCTCTCTCAGTATGTCCTTGTCTTTCTATCCCTGTTTAACATCCATTACAGAATTGCATTTTCTCTTCCTTTTTTTT
>QOCX01002511.1:3508-21862 GCA_005959815.1 Sarcophaga bullata | reverse complement strand
TTAAATTAAATTTTAATATTTGCTTACTTGTTTCTATAGCATTGTCAGACAAATAATATCATTAAATAAAAAAGAAAAATAAAAGGTTTTAAGCTTTTCAAACACTTATGATTTGAAATGACAGTTGTAAGCCCTAATAATTCAACTCTCATTACATACAACTAAACAAAATAAACAAATCTTTGCAGTGCTTGTTAGACTATTGCGAAATTTTAGTTTTGTAAACATCGGTAACGTGCAGTCAGTCGCTATTAACTAATGCTCGTGGAAAGATTATTAAAAATTTGTTATAAATTAATAAGTTTTTAACATAAAAATTAAAACTAAAGTTTAAATATTCTGTTTAGTGTTAAATATAAAAAATTATTGTTTCCTAACGATTTATAGTGAAATAATCGCAATTAAATATTTCGGTTGTGTGAAAAATTCTGATTGTGTGTCTTTGCAATTGAAAAAATGGTGGCATTTGCTTGTTTGTTTTGTTGTTTTGATTTCAATGCAATTGCATTCCTGTGTTCTGTTTACAGTGCTTTTAAATCTATATAAGAAAGAGAACTGCGTTTGAAATGCATTCTAAAGTTAATATTATAAATTTTTTTTCTCTCGTTCTTTTGCAAAAAGTATTAATAGTGAATTTTAAACTTTTTTTTGCTTGTATGTGAATTATTTCGTGAGCTCTAAATTAAACGTATAATATAATTTAAGTAAATCTGTATGTATATGTACATATATATATGAAGTGTATATATTTAAAAAAAAATTGTTATAATAATGCTAAATTATGATATCTTTGTGCACTATTTTAGTGTTTATTTCAAATAAGAATCTTAATCTATATTTGCTTCTACGGAACGAGATTTGCTTTGAAATTCTGAAAAGCTTCAACAGGTAAAATATATAAATTTAATTATACATGTAAATATGTATTTTAATTTTTATATTGAGAACATACAACATATATTAAATATACATTAATTTCTTAATGAATATTCAAATCATTAATTTGCTGAGAATGCTAGATGAAAAAGAAGTATTAAAAAGAAAAAAATAAATTAAAATTAAGTTTATAATTTTTATATATTTTTTAAAGGAAATTAAATTTATTTGATTTAGTAAAGAATAAAATAAGATAAAGTGCCCGTTTTCGTAAGACCAACAATTTCTAACGATTAAACGAAACTTTTGTGAGATACAATGTTTTTTTTTTTTTTTTTTTTTTTTTTGAAAAACTCTGTAAATTTTGAATTTCACATGAAGTTTTTAATCTTTAATAATCGTTTGTTGTACAGAAATTGATACCAGGTTCTTAGTAAATCGGACTTTTTATGACTATTATAACATTTAATAGAAGTTTATTATTTTTTGTTTGGTTTTTTGTTTAATATTTAACCCGCTTCAGTGAACCTTAATATTTTTCGATAAATATTTAATAAAATGTTTTGTGTTTTTTTTTTTAATTTTGTGGTTTCTTTCTTAAACCATTTGCTTTTTAATAACATAATAATTATTGTATAGATTTCCTAATTTAATAACGAGTTACAAATATAAAGAAAGAATTCTTCTTCAATTTGAAACATCAAAAGCCTTGTTTAACAGAAACAATAAATTTTCATATGATATTTTGATATTTATTCGGTTGATTTTTTTTTTGTTTTTTTGGTTTTTTATTTTGGATATTAAATCCATATGTTTTTTGATCGTGTTTTTCTTTTACATTCACCAGTAAGATTTGAATCGTTAGCCTTTTATTAGAGTGATAATTTATTCGTCATCGTCATAGTTTTGATATGTTACATAACGTACTGCTGGTCTCTCGCCTATGATAAGAGACTAAAAAGAAAGTTTCAAAGAATTTGAAAATTAAATACATATTCCATTAAATATTGTGTTAAATAATACATGATGCCGCTTGTTTTAATAGTGAAACAAGAATTAAACACTTAATAATTTTCAAAATGATTTATTAAAGAAATAAAAAATTGAATAAAAATGAAAACATTTAATTAAAATGGTGCAAACTACATACAATTCATATACGGACATATTAAAATAAAACTTATAATAAAAACTTTAAATTCTTAAAAATTAAATACATATACACATACATATACATATGTATGTATGTACATATGTACATATATATAGAAAAAACTTAAAGATAAGCAAAATAATAATAAAAAATTAAATTAAATTAAATAAATTTCATTTGAAATTCTTTACTGGCTAATAAAGCAAAACGCATACATCATTTTAAGACTTAAAATTAAATAAAAATTAAAAAGGGAATGTAAACGAACGAAAGAAAGATTATTAAAGCCTTTCACTTTCATAAGCAGTATTTACAAAGCCATCTTGTAAAATGGCAGGACTGGTGGCTTGAACAGCCGTTACATCTTCGGGCGCAACACTACCAACCTTCTTTTCTTCACGGGTCGGAGGATTCTTAAGCAATGTCAATAGGGGTGCATACAGGAAACATAATATAGCAATACCGAATAACATCCATTCAAAACCAATCGTTTTTACCAAAGTACCACTCAGGGCAGGGCCGACGGCAAAACCGACACAAAACGCTACATCGCCCAAAGCGTAAACACTGCCGTAAACAGCTGAATGACGTATATCGACCAAATAACCCAATTCGGGCATCATAGAAGAATCAACCATGCCAATGGCAAAACCAAGACCGGCATTAGGTATAATCAAATGTGTTATAGAAGTGGCCATGGGTATCTGGTGATAAATAATCATAAATCATTATGAAAATTCTATTTTAAAAATTGTTAAAGATGAAAGAAATCTTACCATTATTAAACAACCGCCTATAATAACCAAGCCTAAGCAAGCAGCAAACCATCTGCCAATTTTATGACCCAAAGGACCAAATAAATTGGTGCCTACTAAATAGCTAATAGAGGCTGGCAAGAATGCTACACCTTGTTCCCAGCGGCTAGAGCCCATATTGTCCACCATCCATAAAGGCAAAGAAGGTTCCAGCATAGCTATACCCATATTGGCAAAAGTTATTGAACCTAAAATCGTAGTTAAACAATTACTGTGTAGAAAACCTTTGCACCTTTAAACTTAAGTTAACTTACCAGCCGCTATTAGAATATAAGGATCTGATATCAAAGCCTTTAAGGTGGGCGGTTCTGTTTCAGCTTTTTGTATAGAGGGTTGCAGCATAAACAATTGCAATAGACCATCTCCCAAAGCCAATACGGATAATACCAGGAAAGGTGCAGATTTGCCAATAAACTCATACATTATGCCACCAAAAGGTGGCCCTATTAGAACGCCTAAAGCTAAGCCACCCAAAGCTATGCCCATAGCATTGCCACGTTCTTTGTCGTCTGTATAACGATCGGCCAACATACCCATTCCTGAAACAGAACTGCATGAAGAACCAATACCTTGTAAAGCACGAGCTACGAAAAGCACCAAATATGAGCGGCCAAAAGCGAAAACTAAAATCATTTTAAAAATATTTTTTAAAGAAACGCATTATTTAAGTAAAACCAAGGCAATAAACTTACTTATGGTCGATACAAACATAATAACGAAGCCGGCGAACATGGGAATACTGTAACCGATTCTAAAAAAAAGAAAGAACGCAAATTAAAAACATTTTCACACAATAGTGAACTACAATAATTGAGTTCAACAGCAAAGTGTTATTTGCACTCTTTTCTAAATGGCGCTAAAGCTTGGTAAACTTTCTTAAGCATACTTACGTGTTTTGAGTTTGAAAATTAAATAAAGTCTGAAGGGTTATTGTGTATTTATATTCGAGTGCAACATATTCAAATGATTTACTCTCCATTTCGAAATTAGAGTTTTCTTCGTTAACTACGTCAAAAAGAAATTTGAAATTGTATTCTTACCTGTGCGTTAATGGACCAACAATTGGATTAACCAACAACTGTACAAAGGCTTTAGAAGCAAACAGAAGACCAACTTCAACCGTTTCACCTACCAATTCCTGATGTCTTTCTTCCAATTCACGATAAAATGTTTCATTTTCTAAATTTCATTAAAAGTAAATAGAAATAGAAAAGGAGTTAAAATATACCCTTAAAATGTGTTCCGTTTTTTCGTTGTTAATTGTCTATTAAATTTACCCTCTGCACTGATTGTTGATACTTCAACGGTTGGTATAGTTTCGCCATCTTTGCAGGGACACTGTGTTGGTGGCGGTGGTACATGTAAGGTTAAGGGTGTACGTGGATAACTGTCTAAAGGTGCATCTGGATGCCGTATATCGTAAAGGAACTCAGGTATAATAGGAACTGTAAATAGAATAAAAAGAACATTTTCACTTCTGTTTTAGTAAGTCTGCGTAATTAAGTTGTTAAAAGCTTTAACAAAATTATTTTGCCAAACAATTATGCGAAATAAAATCATTTCGTGTTTCCTCTTTTTCTCTTTTGCTTTGGTTTCAAGTATGTTCTAGTGCGATTGTCACTTATAATTGGAAGGAAGTGGTTTTTGTTGGGTTGATGGATGTTATTTTCATTTAAACTCGAGAAAATTACATTAGGAAACTTGTTGAGGTTGTTTACTGTTTAAATTTGCCTACTTTTTAATTACTTTTTGTTTATAAAACGAAAACAAATCAAAAACGAAAACGAAAACAAAAAACTAGACATAGACTAACATAGACTAACAAGTAACAGATTTTATTTGTTGGATTTGTTGGTTACGCTTATACAAGTGTTTGGAGGTTATTTGAGCTTAAACGTTTAAATTGCATAAGAGCGTAAAACAATAGCAAAGAAAAAGTAAAACAAAATCTGCAAAAAAGTGTAAAAAGAAATTAAACTAAAGCACATTAAGTACGACGTGCTTTGGCAGCTACAGGACAAAATTTTCACTTTTTCCATTTGCAATATCTTTTTCGCATTCATTTCTAAATCGGATTTGAATCTCCAGAATTTGTAATAAATTTTAACTATTTTTACGTATTCATCGGTTGTTAAACGATCCGTATTCATAAATACCAAAACTCTGACTAAATAAATGACATTTCAGATGAAAAATATTTAACAGCTGTCTGTATTATCAGACTCTAATGGCGTTGAAAAATTTTAAATGGATAACCCGTTATAAACGTAATAATAGTACTGCTATAAATTTGATCTTGTCTATTTCACTTCATTGTGTTTTCATTTATCCTTTACGCTTATCGTTCAACATGTTGCATGTTGCAAGGTATATTATTTCCTTTCGTTTATTTTTTTTCACATTATCATCATGTTAACGTTGTTGTAAATTCAATTTTATAACCTGAAGTTTAAAGTATTTTTGTTTGTAGGCAAGTTTGTTGCTCCTGCTGTTTCTTCTGATGTCGGGTTACTGTTGTGCAATAAAGTGCTAAACACTTGATAATTGCTTTGGCATAATATTGTGGCCATATTTAGACGTTTATCCTTTGGGCCGTTAGCGTGCCGGAAGTAGAAACCATTATGTTTGTTAAGGGTATATTTAAAAATACATTCTTTTTTTGGTTTTTTTTTTTTAATTTTATTATGACCCAGTCTGTCAGTGTCTGCTTACGGAGGGGTAGGCAGATCTGTATGAGTGTTGAATAATTCTCAAAAGTGCAGCATATTTGTATTCCATACTCAAATGCAGGGTAATTTAAAATGGTTTAATTTGAAATGTCCATGAATGTGTATGAATGTATGTTATTGTAATATTCTATTGTATTAATTTCTAATAATGGTTTTATTTAAATTTGCCTACAATTTTGTTAAACCAAATTAACAGAAAAAAAAAAAAATAACAATAAAAGAAAATAGTAAAAGAAAAATAATAAAACAAATTCAGTTGCTTGCTAGAAAATGCTTTTAAATGCATAAGATTATTTAATGACAAAATTTCGCGTGTCGAAGACACTTTTAACCGCAAGAACAAACTTTCTTTTTTCGTATTATTTTTTGTATTTGAATTGATTAAGTTTGGTCGCCTAGAGAACAAGAATACATTGTTTGCTGGTAAGCCGTAGAAAAATCTGCGCCAAAAGAATTTATTATTAGGAAACCGGAAATTGTAGGCATAAGAACGACATAAAACAAAACAAAACAAAACAAAAGAAAAAAAAAAACAAAAAACACATCGAAATAGAATTGAATATGTCATGTTGTTTAGTTGGGGGAGCATTTATTTGAAATACACAATTTAAGTTATTTAATTTCCATTTAATGTGAAAAGTTTAAGCGTTAAGCATTAACAGTTAACGAAACTATGAAGAATCCCACAATATGGGAATCAGCCAGTAAACCACTATTTGTGCGCACTGTTTGGCTGGAGAGTTCCGAACTCAGACGTGGTTTACAGCGTCATTTTCTTTGGGACTATGAAAGCAAAAGGCCTTTGGATAAATTAAATGCCACCATAAATACTTAAACAAAAGAAAAAGGTAACAATACGGTTAAATATAAAACTAGAGAGAAGGAGAAATAAATTTTGTAGTTCCTTAGTTGAAAGCCTTATTGACGTCTGGTATCGTCATAATCTGGACAGATAGTACTCTATAGAACTGAAGAAGAGCTTAAACGGAAACGACCAGACAGTCAGATTTCTCTTAGCCTGCTAATCACTAAATTATGCAGTATTTTTCCAAAAATCTTATCGGGCCAAAAGACGTTCAAAGTTGATCAAAATTTCCTAAAGATAGCTCATTTTTAAAAGCTAAATATCCTAGGTATGATAGGCTCGACTAACTTCTCTAAAGAAATAACTAGACCATCGATCTTTATCGGAGATTTTCTATTGCCAGAAAAATATTCTTGCTACTAACCAAGATAGATCATACTTGTAGGGTATATGAGGGTTAGCAGAGCAGTCAATTTTGATTGGGTTACTTTAAAATGCATAATAAGATGTATTTAGAGTAGATAATAGAAGCGAGCTTAAAAGACAAATAGGAAGAGTGACAGAGATTAAAGTAAAACGGTCAGAAATAAGGTCAGGGACGTCGTAGGAAACTTACGCGTCCAAGCATAGACGATCGCAAAGACATTCCACAAGGAAATGGAGACGTCGAAAAATAGAAAAGGGGGTGGCTACACGTACAAACAGTAAAGCGGAATTCACTGAAAGCAGACAGAGCAGTGGAAGAGTGTTCCGGAATAGCTAATTGTGAGATAAAGGAATCGCCGTAGACCGGGTTCTTAGATAGCGATCCAGCGCCGGCGAATGATTGAGGTGTTCTGGGGTTGTGTATCAGCACGAGTCGCTAGTACACGCACGCGGGAGAGCTGGCAGGGGTCTTTGAGCAGGGCTCGTTGGAGGAGGGCCGGGGACGAGCGAGGTGCGGAGGAGAGCGGTGCGAGGCAGGAGGAGGGTAAGGAAAGGGGAGGCGGGCAGCATTTTCTATCCCGTACTTTCTCGGCATTAATGTAGCTATTTACAAGTCCAATTTGCAAATGTGTTACACTCCACTCTCTGCAATCTAGTTCACATAATTGCATGATCTAAGAAGCAATGCATATTATGCCCACTTTACCTAAAATGAGCTGTGGCAAGAAACTTTTATAACAACTGAACAATGAAAGTAAAAGAATGACGCCCGCATATATGAATTACCCAAATTTAGTAATTGTGTAGAAATTAATAATTACCAATCTTTTATTAGGCTAACAACTTCGACATATGTCATTAAATGAAAATTCAATTCCTTATGGAGGTACTATTATTACTTAACGAATGCGTAACTTCCTATTATTGTAGCCGTTATCGATTAAAAATTAGTTTGTTATTAAATTGCCGTAAGAAAGAATGTAATATTTTGGTTAAACTCCCGTAAGCTGCGGGAACTTTCGTTAGCCTTTAATTTTGGGTATTAGCAGATCTTTCCCGTATTCGTGTTTAAGTCGAGTGCAGTATAAATTGTAATTCTTTTACTCTTTCTTGTGCGCTACCATTAACTCAACTACTATCGTTTACTGTTCCATGTATAAGGATTTGTGATGGAGAGGTTGGTTGATTTTCCCAGGGCCGTATGTGTCTATTCTTGGAGACGGGAGCACATTTGAAATCTTCGCTCTGTTGCCTCTTGACTACATGTTACAACTGTACGCTTAAGATTGCCTTGTCTGTAGCAGTGGCCGCGCGACTATGCTCACCGTCCTTAAATATTACGTAAACCGATAAATTTATTCTTTGGTATACTTACGAGGGCAGTGATACATGCGTATCTACTCATTGTAACCTGTTCTACTCGCCTGATTGTAAGCCTATTACTAGCACGCCTGGCATTGCATACATGGTAAAATTGATACCAACAAACACACGCATGGGACTTTAGGTTTCATGCTTTCTTTGGCAGGCTTTCGATAGAAATATTTTGTGTCTTCATGGCGCATACAATTGATCCTGGCTTACGTTGATAGCACAGACAACTTGAGAGAATTAAGACAGATCTCTGGTAAGATATCGTAAAGAAAATGTCAGAAAGGAAGAGCCATTTTTAAAATATAAGGATAACCGTATAATATCGAAAGGAAAGAGATTGAGATAGGTGATTAAGGGATATAAATGAGTCATAACTTTAAAATAGCAAATAATAATGTGGTGAGTGATGATATGAGTCTTTGATTTACTTTGTGATCAGGTCAAAGCCATTTTTAGCAGTCGATTAGCCGTTGAGGCGGTAGCCGGAAGTAGGAGAAAGCTTCATACCCTCAGGCCTCATTGTCTCCAAGTGTGGAGATGTGATTTTAAGATTCAAATATTACTTGTGTGTTTGGTTCTTGTTTATAAATGGCTCTTCTCTAGATGACCAGAGACAGTCCATGTGTGTAGGGATTACGGGAGAGAGCTGGTGCATTGGACATCTCATGCGTAAGTGTGTGCGTCGAGATAGATTCTTATGAAGTGCCTGAAAAGATGGTATATTTGCGTTTTATCCATCATCAAAAGCAGGTAAGATATTAAGGATGACAGTATTGAAGATGAAACATATCCAATGAATGTGTTAAAGAGTGCGTATGGTTATTGATATATTAAAAATGTCTTCTATTGATATTATATTATTTCTAATCTATATCATATATTATTTTATTTAAAATTGCGCTAACTAGAAATGTTTGGTTATCAATCAGAAACCCTGTATATCAGAAAAAAAAATAATTCACGATAAGAAAAAGTAATATATTAGTTTAAAGAAAATATATAACTAAAAACATAATTCGTTGCGAGCTAGATATATAGATGGAAACTAAGATTATGTTAATATCTAACTGCATTAAAGTTATACTATTTTACAAAAAATGATCATATAATTTCGCGTGCGATAAGACATCTTTTATTAACGCAAGAACTTAGATACTTATCTTTATTCGTTTTGCGTATAATATTATTGTTATTGTATTGTATAAAATTGAGTAATTGAATTTTTGGTTCGTTTCTAGATGAGACAATTAAACATATAACATGTTTGTGGTAGAGTCGATAAAAAAAATACTGCGCCAAAAAGGTACCCAATTAAGATTAGATTATATATAGAGAAAAAACGATTAATTTATAGCATAAGAACGGACATAAACAATCTATAAAAAACTATAACCCAAGGATCGCAAAAAATGAAATAATCAGACAATGTAATAAAAACTCAGATAGCACTAATGAATGTGTGAATTATTTCGGATGAGGGTCGTTATAGTTATAGTGAGAACTATATATTATGAATTTACTTAGTAACAAGTAATAGAGTATAGGTGGTCTATTTATCGATTTAATGTAAACAGTTAACAGCGTAAGTAGATGATTATTTTACAGTTACACAGACCAACAGTCATATAAGGTGGGAGACACTCACTCATAATGGGAAGCTTCCAGTATAATACGATTATTTGTGCGCATCTGTTTGGACTGATGGTCTAATCTCACGACTGGAGATACTAAGTAATGACTCGCGCGTATTTTATATGGGACTAGGATGACAGGCAATAGATGGCGCTATTGATTTTGACAATTAAAATATGTCCAAATCTGATCACATATCTATTTACAACAAAGAGAAAAAGGTAGCATTATGTTAAAAATAAAAGAGGATGAAGAGAAACATACACTTTATTAGGTATGCGCCATAACTAAAGAAACGCTCCTGTTCTAAACCGTTTCATGATCTGGCCAGCACGTTTAGAGCGCATTTAATTTCTTATTAGATCTTAATTGAAGACAGTTATTACCAGACCTGGATCTGATATGAATCTTACACTGAAACAGAAACATGATGTTGTGTCTCCTCTTAGCATCTGCATATAATCTAAGAGAATTGAATGACTGCCTAATATCATAACGGCCAGGTATATACTGGCTATAGAGAATGATTCCATACATTGATAGAGAAATAAGTATCTTTCGTTGGCAAGAAACATTCATTTTAGAATACTACGAGTAGGTATCTTTTAATCGCTATCCTAATCTGTCGTCATTTTCTTGCAATAGCAGTAATATGTATTTGCTCGTTTATAAATGGCGAATCTGATGATCGAGGGTAGAACACTCTTCGAGATCTCATCGGCATTTGGCACTATTCCATGAAAAAAATATTCTTTTGTCTGAGCGAGCCCAAGAAACAGTGCCAATCCGCTACAATGAGGTTTAAGCAGACAAGAGTATCTGTCATTGCTGGACGTTAAAAAGGCAACACTAACGAAGATTATATAAGTAAAATATTATAATCTCTAATATGATTAAGTATGTATAGGGATATAATTTTAAATACATAACGGGTAAACTCAAACTCTAGTGCTCTCTAAGAAAATAGCTTATAGCACTTGACAACACATATTAAGTCGATATAACATTTCAACCACAAATTGATAGACGTCGAACATCAACAAGATATCAACGATAACAAAAAACATACTCAATAAACGAAGTATCAGCTGAAGCGAACCAATAGAAGCCAAGTCAGAAAGAAATTCTAGAAAAAACTTTGTGAAAAACAGTAATTCTCTAGATAGATATATTAATAAATATTATGGATACAGCCTATAGCGTTTGGTTGAATTAACCAGCGCGGAAATATTTTTATCACGTTTGATGCATTTAATCGGTCAGTCTCTATAGGAAATTGAACAACGCAAGAGCTGGCCTCTGGTCATTTGAATTCATCGCCCGTGATATATATTGAATTCTTTGGAGTTTTGTGATTAAGATGCCGATAAACGAACATCCGATACGTGTAAATCAGTACAATAATATACAAAAACATGTATAGGATAACGTGGCGCAGCAATTCTTATCAGGCCCGTTACAGTCGTTTTAGTTGAATTAATGATAGCTGATTGACAGATGTGAGATTCTCAAGTTTCATTATATAGCGCGTTTATTACTTTTGTTATACTCCTTGCAATTCTGTATGTCAATATTGCATGATGCTAAGAGAGCAATCTGCACAGTATTTATACCACTTTATACCTAAAATAGCTTTTGTCATATGTAAAAGTACTGTAAGAATATATCAGGACTGTACTACAGAATCTAAAAATCTTGTACATACTAGAGAGCTACACGGTCATTAAATGTAATACAGTATTAGAGCCTACAAATTAAGATTTATACATATATGTGAATTAGTCAATATCTAATCAAAAGAGGGTTCATACTAAATCCTTTTATATTACATAATCAACTATCGAGCACTAATGTCTAAAATTATATAATGAGTAACTAGTCACTACCCTTAACCAATAGGATGTTTACTTTATTATTTAAATTACTGTAAAAAACGTTATGTGAGTTAGACACAAAATTAACAATTGACAATTATTTGATCTTATGTACTGCGCCTCTTTAGTCGATTATCCCACCATGACTTGTTGTAGTTGTATATATGAGAGATTTTGCCAGAGTACGAGAAAGATGTACTATCTTATATATTTTTGTCAGCATAAACCTTTAACCATAAATTATAGACATTACCTGAATTCAAATCTATTCGTTCTAAGCCCATTTAATTTTTTGATGGATTATTCTAGCAATGTCTTGCATAAATTATTACACGTGTTCGTCGTATTTACATAGAAGTAAAGTAAATTAAATATGAAAGTTACTTAAATCTTTAACTCGTTAATCAGTTACGAAACGATAACGATATACTAACATAGCTATAGATCTCTAAACCGTAATAATTTCAACATATACTATAGAATGTTCTATTATGAAATTGTGATTTTGCACATGCACACGATAGAATAAATATAATAAAAGCTGACAGCTAATTTATGGCAAAATCTCTGCTCTGCTCTGTTAATAAAATGCTATTACAAAATTACATTTAATAATATGTACTACTAGATGCATTGTAGGCATCACGTATATCTTGATGCACCTCACATTAAATAAATTCTAACTTCTAACGTTAAAAAATCAACATTCAAGACATATATTCATATATTCTTTAGGGTAATTGAATGTATGCGGACAATGAGGGCTGATTTAGATATATTAGAGGTATTTCACCAGTTAGTTAACACTCAGTTTCAAACTCATCGGACCTGGCCACTTAAATTAAGAATGCATTTCATAAATAACATGGTTATAGCTTCTCAAATTATTGCCGCTTGTCATTACATAACATTTGTTCGATCCGATAGAATATAGAGCTTTATCTTATTCCGCGCACTACTGAAGATACGGCATAGAGACTTTATAATTTTCATATTGCTGAATTCAATTACGCAGATTTCTACTATAAAAGACATATGTTAAATTATCGATCAGCTCAGCAAATAGCGAAATTTATCGCGTAAAATTACCAAATAAAATTATAGCAACAGAACTAAGTTAATATATTTTTAATATATACAATGCTCATAAAACGATAATAAGGATAAATATCAAATATAAACGTGCTCTTTTTAGAGAAATGATATGACAAAATAACGAAATAGATATCTCTAATAACGAAAGAATATTTTACAAATATGATAGATAAGCTACGAATAAAATGAAAAGTAACATATAATATATATAATAAAAAATAAGAACGAGAAGATACATCGGTATAATGTAATCAATTGAGATTTAACTCAACTTGTACTTGCAATCTGTCATTAGTAAAACAGTTCTGCTCTAGTCACTAATTAACGCGATAGAAAGATCCTCCACCTATCTCCATCAAGCTGAGTTGTATTAATATTTACTTTTAGAATATCTCTATGCAGAGCCATCCACTTGCCAAGAGTTATCTAGAAACGCAACTTATTCATGCATAAATTATCTAGGACTTCTTGATCAAACCAATATATACTTAGTCGAAACACGAAAAAATCACCATTGAAAAGCCCATATTTAAGATAGGGCCTTGTATATTAATTAAGCTCTGATAAATCAATTTAATTAAAGTCTCTTCATTTCTTAGGGAATGTAGTAGAAGATACTGTAATATCACAATCGATGTACCACTAACAGCCATACATGTAGTATTATAACAATTAAATGAATTTATCTTTAATATATTAGAAATATTTACACATACATATCAATCACCTAACCTGTACTATATTCAATAATATTTTTTTTTTTCTCAAATAAATATATTGAAGAAATAACCGGTTATATTGTACATATAAAAACTGTTTAAATTGCTATAGAATATATATAACCAAAATTTAAGCTTGTGTCCACTAATAATTAAATATAATATTCGATACTATATAGAATCCATGAAAAACTCAACTCTACTGCTTAAAAAGAAAAAATTTTTAAAATTTCAATCTATTGAAATAGAACGTAATAAATATAAATGAGCTTACTAATCTAATTCCAATTTAAAAGAACTTTCATTATGTTTTTTTATTATCTCGATTAATATGATGTCTATAAATAATAGACTGTGTGTTCTATATTTAATATGAAAATCAACATAGATCTATATATAATTTCTTTAATGTTCACGTTAAATTGTTTCTTATTTATTTCTATTAAATATCTCATGTATATTAGTTATCAACGACCAGTTAACTTTGTGGAATCTTTTTAACTTCGGCTTTTATTATTTTCGTTCTAACCGCTATATTTCCTGACAATTATTAATGAAAGCAAAAATGAATTCATATTGTCGTGGAGATTATTTGCTGTAACCCTATTCCATATGGGCCTATACATTTATGTTAATATAACATCGCTTATGGAAAACTGGCAAGACTATTCACAGCCTATGATTGGCCATTCATCTTTAAGCGCCTTTGGTAATTTGGTTTTACGTTTACTGGATATATTGATTACACTTCTGGTATTTGTGCCTCTACTGATCTTCAAACGTTATCAAGTGAAAATGTTGAATTTGTATATGAAGGTATCAAATGAATTGCAGTCAATGGGTATCGATGTCTTTTACGTTTATCGTCGTCTTTTTCATATAAGTTTTGCTTTTGTTTTCATTTGGATTGGAGAGATGACATTTGCTGCATGGCATTCGATATATTTCTTTGAGCAAATCACTCAAAGGCCACCGAAATTGAAATACTATCTGGTGGTAACACTATCAAATTTTTATAAACTTTTATTTGTATTTTACGGCAATTTACAGTTCTTTGCCCTCTTTATGATTTCTAAGCAATTGAATTGTTATTTGAAAACACTACTTGACAGCTACCAGCAGAGATACGAAAGTAAAAGGATCATACAAACGGTGGCAACAGAGAAATTCGTAAGAAAACTTTTGTGAAAACAAAATTTTATGAATTGCATGTCTTATTTACAGTGTGGCGTATGATTTTAGTAAATACGTTTCAGAAACATTACTCATACGCTTCATGTGTCATTAATTAATATGATTGAATTTCTTTGTACTTTGTAGTTGAAGTACGATCATATTTGTAACAAATATTAAAATAAACTTTTCCTTTCCTTTTATTAAATCATTTATAATTATAGTGGATTGTGTTATTTTCCTTTTTTCTTTGTATATAGTATATTAAGTACGTAAATTTTATTCTGTTCTAGCATTATAAATTGTTCGCTTTAATAATTTATAAATCGTTAACTTATTAAGTTTACCGTTATTATTTCATGCAACACAATACTTATTATCAAACCATTAAATAGTGCACACATGCCTTAACAAATTTCTATAATTTATAGTCTAAAATTGTGGAAAAAAAATAAGAAGTTCTTGCTCTGCATGCCTAAGAGGGCCATAGAGAGTTCCATGAAATCAAATATGAAATAATATTGTATTCTAGAAAATGTATTTCGCAATAAATTGCGTTCTTTACGCCTACACACAAGGTTAAAACAAAAAGAAAAGAAATCTACAAACGTTTACTTAGTTACTCATCAGCATTCAGTTTGGACATTTTAATGTTCCAACATTATTTTAATTGGAGGGTCTCCAATGGTTCTATAACTTTTTGGATAAAGAAAACAGTATACCCAGGTTCTTACACCTATATTCGTGTTTCATCAAACAAATTAAAAATGACAAACAACTTATATTGTTGTTTTGACAAACTTCAGAATATTATTCCCTATCTAATACATGATACGCACATGTTTATAGTATGTGGTCTGAGATTGAGATTGAGATGGAAACAATTCTGTTCCTATTGTGCTCTTTGAGTTTACAGGGTCAGGTCTAAAGGTCGAAACTATCCTCAAGCTACTTCTGAATAATCTCAAATCAGATAAAATCCATTTCGTTTAAGAAGTATTTCAGGTATTTATCTTCTTTTATTTTCGCCCTTTCAAACATATTTTCCACTTGAGGTTAATTGGCCAGTAAATCGCTCAAGGCACTGCATGGGGAATTCATTCTTTAGCGGCGTTAATGTTTTCTACTACATGGTGTATTGTGGAAACAGTGTATGTCTTAGTGTTGCTTGTATAAAAAAGTCACTGTTAGTGTAAACCGCTTAATTTTAAACTATTAATGTCAATGCAGTCATATAAATTTCCACTATCATTAACATTTGTTTATAAAACAAAAAACAAACAAAAAAAAAATTTTTTTAATGTCAATTTTAAATGAGTATGTTTATTTCGTTTAAAAAGTCGCTATTAAACTTTCTTTAACAAATAAAGGACGACGAAACAAAGCAAAAAAAAGTACCTGAATAGAACATTTAATCCTTTAAAAAAGAAAAAAAAACAAAGAAAAAAAGGGGGAGTTCTTTGTAAGTTCATGTCTTTAAGACATTATATCTCTGCTTACTGCAGAAGATAATTGCTAAAGCATAGAATGTGTAACGCTAGCATATGAAGTCGAGACGAATTGGAATTACCCGCATATTTTTGTAGCATAAGAATGTAATTTGTATAGTTTATAAACTCAGGCATTTTTCCTTGACAAGAAAGTGTTAATAACACTATAAGAAATATAAGCATTTTACCTTAGTTTTGTTTAAAATTGATTCTCTAATGAGTAAAATGAAACAATAAGTTACAAATAATTTATGTTAAGGCATATTAGTTTATAACGAAATCTAATCTCATGAGCTTTTAAATAAAGTAAATGAGAAAAACAAAAAACAATTGTGGCACACATGGTTACCTTAAAAAAAAAGCCGCCAAAATATATTAAAAAAGGCAAAACTAAGACTATAATTGACATGCAAATGTTGATAGAATTTCTTGAGCAAAGTAACTTGACATTTGTTGATTTTTTACGACAAATAACAACAAAAAATGAGTCATAAGTAAAGAAAAAAAAAAATAAAATTGTCGTACATAATGAAATAGCAGTAAACCAAAATACTAGAGGATTACCCAAATTGGCCTAAAGTTCAAATACTTAACCCCACCTCTTATCTGAGCAGGCAGACAGTCTGTTTAAAAATAGTTACTGTTTACATTCGTAGTCGTAAAGGATTTATAACAAACAGAAAAAAAACAAACACAAAATTCTCTAAACGAGTATAATAAAAAACGTTTTGCCTTTTATTTGTGCCATTTCAATCTGAAAAGTCTATAACTACGGTTGTTACTTAATAAAAATTCCTCAAAAAGAAAGAAAAAATAAAACCGGAAAATTAATAGAAATTTCGAAAAGTAAAATTATGTCTACCAAAGATTCTAAGGGTACGATGGGAAATTCAGAAACTATTATACACTGTGAATCACCACCAGTCGCACCTTTAAAACATCAACACAGTTTTGAACAGCGTTATGCGGCTTTGATAAATCAACAAATTCTGGAAAATACCATCAATAAAGAAGTTCTTCACAGGCAAGTTCAAGCCTTCTTTCCCTTTAGTCGTAGCGCTTCGAAGGAATGCCAGGAGGTAACCAAAGTTTCTGAGAAACATAACAAAAATTTACAGGAAAATGCACAAGAAGAGGATGACAAAGAGGAAGAAAATGAAATTTTACAAGATACGGAAAATGATGTAAAAGTTTTGCAAAAATTGGAAACTTTAGATATCGCAGATAAAGAGCACACTTAAAATTAGTTAAGAACGACTAAGAATAAGCGTAATGGCAACTTTAAAAAATAATTGTCACACATAATCATGGTAAAAACTATTAATTTGTGATTAAAAAGTAAAATTTTAACTTTAAATCGAAAAACTTTTATTTTAAATTTGTAGAAACATCTTCGATTATAAATCAAAATTCAGAGTCTGACTTTATAAAACGGCCAGTATATGAGTAAAAGCTTTGTATAAAAATTGCTCAGAATTTTATTCAAATTTTTAAACAAATATTTCCAAGTGTTTGATAATAACCAAGTTTTATAAACATTTTATTTTAAAGAGATGATCTATAAAAAGTCAAATAAATAAAATATCAAAATATTCTATAAAAATTTAAATTTAAACAAATTAATATAACTTTGTGCTTAAAATGTATAAATTAAACGTTTTTTTTTTTTGTAAAACATTACTTCAATATTTTACCCTAACTTGCAATTAGAATATCATAATAAATATAAATTAATAACAAAAAAAAAAAATAAAGAAAAAGGAAATAAAATAAAATTTTATACAATTCAAAATAATTCTTTTCTTAATCCACGATTGCTATTTGTAGAACAATGTTTTAGGAAACAGGATTTCTTTTTACGGTGAAAATTATTGAATTATTGAAATTATTATTATTATTCGGTTTTCTGTAGTGACAACAAAAATTTTCATACAATTTTTCATATAAAATTTTTAATTGACATACAGTTATCGACGACTGAAATGAAAATTGTTTAATTGTTTTCTTTTGTATTATAAATATCAGCAGAACTAAACATTATCGTTTGGGCACTTTAAAGTGATCATTATCATTTTTTTGATGAAATTAATATCAAAGATATTGGGTATAAGGTACAGCTTGACTCTTAAAATGTCGTCTCGAAGGTCTGAACTACGCTAATGATGATGGATTATGTTAACTTTTTAGTTTATT